>VSMD01022974.1:22515-83816 GCA_008750895.1 Mirza zaza | reverse complement strand
CTGTCCCAATTCACCCACAGGGAGCCCAAGCTGGGTCTATGTCTCTCAACCTCAGGCTCTGCCCGGTTCTCCTGGGATCACCGTGCCAGCAGCACCTGGGAGGGCTGGCGGGCAGAGAGCTCACAGTCTGAGTTCCCCTTAGTCAGCTGTTATAGGGCCCCAAAAGGGAAGGTTCCGTTCCCTGGAGGTGCCTCCGGCTGGTGGCTGTATTGTCTCTTTTGGCAGCTGCGGGTAGGGTCGGGGGAGGGGAGGAGGAGGCAATATGGCGTCTGCCGCGCGGCTCGGGTCTGTGCACACGGAGGTGCCCGAGGGAGTTGGGAGCCTGGTGCCACGTCCGCTACTGGCTTACCGCTCACTGGCGGCGGTTGTCACTGGGCTGGTGTCTGCAGGTCCCTCCACTTGCTGGGGAGCCCACCAGCAGTCCGGGATGCAGGGGAGGGGAAACGGCGGATCCACCTACCCTTCCCGCTGGTCTCTGGGCTGCTCCAGGGGTCCCAGCCTCCAGTTCTCCTCCGCGACCTCCTCCCGTGGAGTCTCCCGTGGTCTCAGGTCCTCCTCCTGCCGACCCTCATCCGATGTAGGCTCGTCTTCTTGCTTCTTTCTTCTAATTTCTGCTAGAATCTGTCTTTTCTTCAGAGACACTCTGTCTGGCGGTGTTTCTCATCCGCCATCTTCTGGGTGGGGCTGGTCTGGAACTCTTGACCTCAAGTAATCCTCCTGCCTTGGCTGCCCAGAGCGCTGGGGTTACAGGCGTGAGCCTCCACACCTGGCCTTAAAATTTGTTTTCATTGAAGTATATGAAGTGGTCTTTTTTTTACTTTTAATACGTGTTCTGTGTCAGTAGTTATTTCCCCATCATTATTTCTTATTTTGTATATTTGTGCTTTTTCTTTTTCTTCTTTGATTAAATTAACTGATTTAATTGATAAATTAATTGATTTTTTTTCCCCCAGAGTACCAGGATTTTTATTAATCTGATTTACTATTCTGTTTTCTGCTCATTAATTTCTACACTTTCATTTTCATAATTTCCTTCTTTTTGTTTTCTTTTTTGTCAAACTTTTTTTTAATTATTTTTTTAATTTAAAATAATTTTTAAAATCCAGCTAATTTCTTTGTATTTTTTTGGTAGAGACGGAGTCTCACTCTTGCTCAGGGCTGGTCTTGAACTCCAGAAGTCAAACGATCTGCCCGCCTCCACCTCCCAGAATGCTAGGATTACAGGCATGAGCCACCACACAGGCCCGTTTTGTTTTCTTATGGTTTGCTTTGGTTTTTTTTTATAATTTTTTTTTTTTTTACTTTGGAGTGCATTTATTTTTCTTCTTTAATTTTTACTGTTATAGGTCTTTACAGTTATGAATTTTTCTCTGGTTACTGCTTTAAACATTCTCCAGTGTTTTATTATTTTCCAGAAAATCTTCATTTTCTGTTTGTATTTTCCTTTTCATCCAATGTTATTTAACAAAGTTTTTTTAGTTTCCAGAAAGACATTTTTTAAAAATTTCATTAAAATATTCTAGTTTTATTGTATTATGATCAGAAAGTGTTTATAGTATTTCTGCTTTATAAAAACTTATTTTTTCTGTGTGACCTAATAAATGATTAAGTTTTGTGAGTATTCTGTGTGTGTTTGAGAATGTATTTTCTTTATTTCCAGATTGTAATGTTAAATATTTATCCACAAGATCTTCCTTACTGATTGTGTTGGTTAGGTCACTGAGATTTTAATTTTTGTCCTTTTGGCCTATCTTTAACTGACAGTTATATGGCAAAGTCTGTTATTGGTGTGTTTTTTATTCCTCTTGCATCTTCTGTTATTCCTGTTTTGTGTAGGTGGTTGATGTGCTATTTGGTGTGTAGATATTTATAATTATTGTAATTTTTATGGAGTGAAATATGTTATTTAAAAATGGTGTGTGGATAATGTCTGTCTGAAGGTAACTGATTATCTCCTCTATTTTCTTTTAATAATTTTATAATTTGTGTCTTATATTTGTACCTGTTTAGCTTCAAGATATTTTTATATAGGTAGGAGCTGTGGAAGTTGAGAGTCTAATTTTACAATTTAAATGGGAAGCATTTAGGTGCCTAGCACTATTTCATAATAGTCTGTCTTTTCTCCACTTATTGGAAATATCACCTTTATTTTAAACCAGCATCCCGTATGTACAATATTCTGGGCATTTCAATTTTACTGATCATTGTCTATTCTGTGTCAGAATCAGACTTGTACTTATTACATGTTTATGCTATGTATTGATATCTGCTCTTTTAAAATAAGCCTCTTGGTTAGTATACATTTTCTCTTCCATATGTCAAGTGTGCAAATTGTTTTCTGAAGGCAGCTGTTCTAACATGTCCCGTCCCCATGCTCCCTTCTACGTGACAGTGGCTTTCCTTTGAGAGGCTGGGTCTGAGTTTTCTACAGTTGAATCCGCCTGTGGTAGAAGTGACACTGTGATTCGAGACTAAGTTGTAAAAGGTAATTCATCTTTTGCCAAGAAGGATTCTCTGGGGATGCTTGTTCTAAGAACCCAGCCACCATGCTGTGAGGAAGCCAAGCATCTCCTTGGGAAGGCCACCTCGAGATATTCATCCCCCTCCCAGCAGAGATCACCTAGCTCCCAGCCTTAAAGCGCTGTAGCTGATACCAGGTGGTACAGAGACTTCTGTCCCCACCAAATCCTCTCTAGGTTGTAGATCTGTGACCTATGAAATGTTCTACACAGCAGTAGGTAACTGGAACACCAGCTGAAAAAAGACAAGGCTGGAGACATTTTGATTGGGATTGCCATGAATAAGTTTCCAATTCCAATCCCAGTCAATTTGGGAAGAATTTAAATCAATTATCTTCTCAGATTCAGGAACATGGTGTGTTTTTCTATTCTTTTTGCCATTTTTATGTCCTTCAGTAATGTGTTATAATATTTTTAATGAAAGTCTTGCATTTTTATTGTTAGGTTTAGTTTCTGTGGCCATTTTGATTGAGTTTTCCTTAAAATTACATTCTAATAGGGGGGCATTTTTTTAGAGTCTTGGTTATCATCTATATAAAAAGGTTTCTGGAGTAAGTTGATAACATTTAGGATTTTAGATTTAAAAGTAAAACTCTTCGTTGTGTTATCTCACTAGCTGCTTTAGAGTTTATAGTATACTGTAACTTGTCGAATTCTTGCTTCACTAGTGTTACATGGCTGCAGGCGCAGCGTGCGAACTTCGCAACAGTGCACCTCCTCCTTCTCCCTCCTGGCCGTTGGGGTTGCTATTGTCATACACATTATTACTAGTTTGCTTTAGTCAATTATGTTTTAAAGATATTTAAAATAAGACAACATGTCTTTTATATTTATCCATTTAATTACCATTTCCATTGCTCTCCATTCATTTGTGTAGGTGCAGATTTTCATTTTTTATTTATTTTTTATGGTGCGGCTCTCACTGTGTTGCTCAGGCTGGTCTTGAACTCATGGGCTCAAGTGATCCTCCAGCCTCAGCCTCCCAAAGTTCTGGGATTACAGGTGTGAGCCACGGCACTCAGCCGAGATTTTCATTTGATATTAATTTCCTCTGACTAAAGGATTTCTTTTTTTTTTTTCTTGAGACAGAGTCTCGCTGTGTTGCCCAGGCTAGAGTGATTGTCATGGCGTCAGCCTAGCTCACAACAACCTCAAACTCCTGGGCTTAAGCAATCCTCCTGCCTCAGCCTCCCAAGTAGCTGGGACTACAGGCATGTGCCACCATGCCCAGCTAATTTTTTCTATATATATTAGTTAGCCAATTAATTTCTTTCTATTTATAGTAGAGATGGGGTGTCACTCTTGCTCAGGCTGGTTTGGAACTCCTGACCTCGAGCAATCCGCCCGCCTCGGCCTTCCAGAGTGTTAGGATTACAGGCATGAGCCACCACGCCTGGCTGGATTTCTTTAACTTTTCTTGCAGTGCAGGTCTTTTGGTTGTAAGTTCTTTCAGCTTTGGAATATATGAGAAAGTGTTTATTTTGCCTTCATTTTTGAAAAATATTTTTACTGCATAGGGAATTCTAGCTTGACAGTTTTTCTTTTAAAACTTTAAAGATGTTATTCCACTGTCTTTTGGCTTATGTTGTTTCCCACACAAAATCTTTCATTTTTTTTTTATTTTGTATGTAAATAATATTTTTCCTTTTGGCATTTTAAGATTTTTTCTTTATCACTGCTTTTTTTTTTTTTTTTCGAAGGCAGTGTCTTACTCTGTCGCCCAGGTGGGAGTGTGGTGGCATGATCATAGCTCACTGCAGCCTCGGACTCCTGGGCTCAAGTGATCCTCCTGCCTCAGCCTTCTGAGTAGCTGGGACTACAGGTGTGTGTCACCATTCCTGGCTAATTTTAAAATTTTCTGTAGAGACGGTCTCACTGTTGTCCAGGCTGGCCTCAAAGTCCTGGCCTGAAGTGATCCTCCTATCTTGGCCTCCCAAAGTGCTCGGATTATAGGTGTGAGCTACTGTGCCTGGCCTATCACTGGTTTTTAGCAGTTTGATTATGATATGCTTTGGTGTAGATTTCTTCATATTTCTTGTGCTTGGGTTTTCCTGGGCTTTTTGGGTTTATAATTTTGATCTAATTTCTAAAAATTTTTGGTCATTCTAATATTTTTCTGTTCTTCCTTCTCCTTTGGGGACTCCAAATACATATATGTATACGCGCATGCGCGCACACACGCCCACACCACACGCACGCACGCACTTGTGCACACACACCACTTGAAGTCCCACAGCTCACTGATGTTTTTTTCAGTCTTTTTTTCTCTCTTTGTTTCATTTGGATAATTTCTGTTGCGGGTTTTTCCTGTATTAGCTTCGTTTTCATTCGAGACCATTAGCATTAGCTTCACTGGTGCAGCCTGGTCTCCTTAGAGATGTGGAGTTGTTTTCATCATGTTGCGTTGTTGGCTTATGGTAGTGAGCAATGGCTGGACAGTGTCAGCTGATTGCCCTCAGAGTCGCGTGAAGTGTCTGTGTTCCCTGTGCTCTGGGAGGTATCTTTTGAAGAGTCCCTACAAACGGGCCGACCAAAGCTGTGTGGGTGTCCCTTCACGGGGTGCTCAGCCACTCCCTGGTGTGGAGAGCCTGAGGCCAGGACTCTTCTCCTTGGGTGGGGGCAGGTCGGCGTCTGGGTACAGGGTGCCTGGAGGCCTTGGAATGGCTGAGGAGGCGTTCAGTGCGCGCCCTGTACTGCTCTTGGCTTCCAAGGCTGCTGGAGTCCAGGCTGTGGGCGCTGCTGGCCTTTGGTTTCCACTTGTAGGCACAGTGCACTTGGGGCTCTTGGAGACACAGCAGGACACCAGCATTACAAAGTCTATACTTGAAGTCCTAAAAACTGCCTGTGATGCAAAATATACAGCATATAATTAGCTTACTCTTGGATATTTATTTGCAGAAAATTGGTTTTTGTAAGATAAGTTCTTCTCTTACTTTTTAAGTAAAAGTTGTTTTCAGATTGTATTTGTAATTTAAGTCAGGATATTACAGTTTCAAAAATCAGGATATAAATGAAAATTACTGCCTTCTGGAACTTTCTGTTTAGTGAATTAAACCAAAATGCAGAATTTAAGATTTAACTCATGTGTGGATCTCTCAGATTAGCATATGTCTGCCTGAGTGTTACTCAAGAGTGACTAAAAAATCCAAAGAAATAAGGGCCAGATAGTAAGGAGGAACAACTGAAAGAGGGGAAAGTATATATTTAAACAGTAGCTCTTAATTATTGTGTCTGAAGTTTTCTCAGTGCCTAATTAAGTGACTTGGTTTTAGATTTTCTGAATCTAAATGGAATTAGAATCTGAGTGGATTTACAGAGCGTAAGGGCAATTATAGGTAAAGTGACAAATGGCAAGGGAAGTGTCTGTTTTCCCGGTTCTCGCTGGAGGGATGCTTTCTCGGGCAGGCTCAGGTTTGGGACTGTGAGTGAGAAACGGGATGGATCAAGAGGACCGGGGCGCTCCCTGTCGAGTCCTGTGAGTTAGATCATCACGGGGAAGCCTGGCTTGCCTTCTTCCTGCCGAGTCACAGCTGAAGCTGCCTTGCCTCTCGCGTGGCCTTCGTGGGTTCACGGTTGGAGTAGTTCCCGGGGCCTTGCCGAGGGTCGAGTACGTGGCTTGGTGTGGTGTCTGCACGGAGCAACACAGGCTTAGTTGGCCGCTGGGCTTTTCATTGAGCCGGTGCGCTGAAGCTGTCCTGGTGCCTTAAAGCATTGTGGCCATTGACCTGTGTCGTTAGACACATTTTGCCATATAAACCAAAGGCCATTGCTTAACTTGCTTACAGTGACTTATTTATTTTTAGGATACTGAAGTGTATAAAGCTACAGTAAAAGATGACCTCACCAAGTGGCAGAATGTTCTGAAAGCTCATAGCTCTGTGGACTGGTTAATAGTGGTAGTTGAAAATGATGCCAAGAAAAAAAATAAAACCAACATCCTTCCTCGAACTTCTATTGTGGACAAAATAAGAAATGATTTTTGTAATAAACAGAGTGACAGGTAAGTGTATCTTTGATTTTGCCTCATTTGGTTGGTATCTGGGTGACACAGATTGTGGGCTTCCTGGGTAGTGATGAATATTCACTCAGCAATCTCCAGCGAGTGACTGTGGGGTGCTGATAAGAGCTCTGGTCCCTGTCTTCGTGGAGTTCCCCTTCCCTGGCAGGCCAAGGACTGCAGCAGGTGTCCCTCAGTGTGCTGCCTGGGAGGGGCCCGTGGGTCCAGTAGCCAGGGGACGACCACATGGCAGATCCTTCTGAAGAGTGACAAAGAGAGGTCTTGCAGTCCTTGTGTAGAACAGGGTGCCTTTAACTTTTTTTTTTTTTAACTACGGAACCCTGTGGTTTTTGTTTGTTTTTTGTTTTAACCTTAACACCTAGTAAAGATTCTTAAGAACAGAAGTTATAAAATGCTGACTTAATCCCTTCAGAAACTTTAAAAGGAGGCCTGAAAGTTTGGTGGTTAGTTTATAAAGTAATTGCATGGGCTTCTTACCCTCGCGTCCTGCTCTCTTGGCGTAGCTCGCCTCCTTTCTGTTCAGCGATACCGTCCCTAACGGTGCCAGCTGGACCGTTAACTTGTGTGTGACTGATAGTTCCTGTCGCACCGTTCAGCACTTGAATGAACCCTGGTCCTGGGGGTGCAGTAGGAGCCTGGACCCTGCTCTGGTCCAGCAGGTCGTCATACCCATGGTCACCACGGTGGCAAGGGCCAGACAGGAAGGTTCCAGAGTGCTGCGAGAGCCTGCAGCTGGGCAGCTGGAGCACAGCGGGCGGCTAAGCAATAAGTGGTGTGGGGTAGGGAGGGCGCAGGGGGCAGTCCTGGATGTGCAGAGGCCACCCTGGTGCTTCTTCAGGGGAAGGAGCCATAGCTGGCTGCCTTTTTCATGTTCCACACAGTACTGGGCACGTAGTAATGGTCAAACTAGCATTATTTATAATTTGAATTAAATAATCAGATTGTTGAGCTTATGGCATATCTTAGAGAAATCTCTTGCAATCTGTACTTGTGGAAAGGTGTGTTATTCATAAATTAGTTAACCAAAAGGAACTAGCTTAGCATTTTAACAAGATACCATATGTGATTGGGCATCCTTTCCCTTGGTATCGTATAAATATCAACACTTTCTTGTTCTGAAAAGAGTAGACTGTGGTGAAGCTTGGAAGGAAGAGAGCTCCATTGCACAGTCTAAGGGAGACGGGACCAGCACTGACTGGCGGAACGTGGAGGCAGGGATAAAATCAAAACCAAGTGGCTGCTGAGGTTTTTGTTAATATAACAAAAGAAATTACATTTGTTTGGGATTGCATTAATTAAATAAATTGGCACTAATGAGGTATATCAGTCTCAGCTTGTGAAGTGTTCAAATTGTGTAATCATTTTTGCAAAGTACCAGTTGATGACTTTTAAGTCTGTGTTTGTAATCTTTATCTAATTTCTAAAAATATGTTTCTACTGAGCCCATTTAAAACGAACTTGGTTTTTAATAACTTCTTTATACATAAAATTTAACTGAATATAATTTTTAACATTTCATCTTCAGTAGATTTAATTATGCCTTCTATTTCAATTTTCATTAATTTGCAAAACTACCTTTTAATAAATTTATATTTTTTAATGTAAAAAGCTTGGTCAGATTTTCATAAATTTGAACTTAGTAGTGTCTGTATTGACAATTATTTTATTACACAGTATAATTTCTGGCCTTTGAAAATATTGTAATGTTTGTCCCTGAGGAGCCTTACTATTTTTTTTAACTTTACACTTGTGTTTAATTCAGATTATATGTATTGCATGTTCATTGTAGAATTATTAGAAAAAGGTAATGAGGGAAAAAAATGGATATTAACTCTTAATATTTTAGTAGTATCTTTCCAGACTTTTTTCTCATTATGCATACATACACAGACGTGTGTATTTGTATATTTTAAAGTGATATAATACTGTGCATGTTTTATATTTGCTTTTTCACTTAATATATTATAAAAATTTTTCACAAACAATAAATATATTAATATTTCTATACCCTCATTGTTGATGAGTGTATAATATTCCACAGTATTAATGTACCATGGTTATTTATACAGTCCTCTGCTGGGCATCACTTGCTTATCATTATAAACAATAATATTATGAATCTTTCTAGCTCAAATATTGTAAACATCTTTAATTATTTCAGGATAAATTCCTTAAAGGAAAATTGCTTGGCAAAAGGTTTTGTGTAGGCCAGGCGCGATGGCTCACGCCTGTAATCCTAGCACTCTGGGAGGCTGAGGCGGGTGGATTGCTCGAGGTCAGGGGTTCGAAACCTGCCTGAGCAAGAGCGAGACCCTGTCTCTACTATAAATAGAAAGAAATTAATTGGCCAACTAATATATATAGAAAAAATTAGCCGGGCATGGTGGCGCATGCCTGTAGTCCCAGCTACTCGGAAGGCTGAGGCAGCAGGATGGCTTGAGCCCAGGAGTGTGAGGTTGCCGTGAGCGAGGCTGACGCCACTGCACTCAATCTAGTCTGGGCAACACAGCAAGACTCTGTCTCAAAAAAAAAAAAGGTTTTGTGCATTCTCAGGCTTTTAAGGTAAACAAGGCCAAGAGTGATGGTTGACCCCTGCCCCGCCCCCCATCCTTGACCCCATTAGTTGCTTTGGGCTCTCCCTTTCTGAGTGAACCATCAAGGCTTGATGCGATTTCTAAAGCACTGTTCTTTTATTTATTTATTTTTCTTTTTAATGAAAAAAAGTTTTCTCTTATTTCGGATACATACTCTCAGAATGTTCTTTTTAATTTAAAAGAAGAGGTGATCATGGTCTAAAAGCAGTGCAAGTTGAAGGGCATAACAAGGTTAGAGAATAGAGTGACTGTATCCGGTCTGATTGATGACACCAGGAATCTTGTTTGGTGGTTGGTGTTTGTGTCAGTTCGCATTTCCATCATCCTGCAGGTGCGTGGGAGAACTCACATCTGCTCAGGAGTGAACGTCAGTGATTACGGTCCTTGAGAATGCCCAAGGACAAACCACCAAATGGATAGATTCTAGCAGTTTATGCAGCGGATAAATCCACTTCAGTCCTGGGGGACCTCAGGAGTGAGCTGGCGCTGGTCTCTTTGTGTTTCAGGGCAGAAAGCGTCCAGTGGGATGGGTTGACTGGAGTTAGAGCCAGCTGCCAACTTTTGTTTTTTTCTTGGTTCTGATTGTTCACGTGATAGGACATGTAGAGTGTGTTCTGCTTCACCTTTTTGTCCACTGATTTGTAACTCTGTGGATTTAGTTGTCCCTCCAAAGGACGTGCTGGGCACAGAGAAAATGAAACTTAGAATCAGTTTATTTTGCTACTTTTTGGAAATAAAGATATTTACTAAGGGCAAGTGTTGAAGCTCACGGCATTAGTATTTTAAAGTTATTTCTGAGTTCAGATTTATTCATCTTCTTTCTAAAGTACAATTACCAAGGCTAAAGACAGTTACTATTTCCAAAGTATTGGATGGGTACATTGCCTTTCCAAATCCATTGGAAACTTTCTTGTAATTTTGTGTCTTTGATATTTTTACACCCTGGGTACAGTGTCTTTGTAGCTAAATTGTGTCAGAGCTGGATGTTGTGTGCTGAGCCTTTATCTATCAATCACGTATTTACCCTGCCCTTGGAGCACTCCCAGGCGGGCAGGACAGGGAAAGAGCTTTACCACGAGGCCCTCAGCTGGCAGCATGTGATCACAGCAGGGCCGGGAGGACAGAGGGAGGACAGAGCAGCCGGGGTGGGGGTGGGGATGTAGCATCTGGGTGAACAGGAATGTGCTTGGTAAAGGGGGGAGAGCAGGAGAAGGTAGTGGGCTTGGACTGGGAATGGAGGAATTAAAGCCAGACAACTAGGTCGGGTCCATGTTGTCATGGTCCTCGTGTGCTGTACTGGGAAGTCTGAATTTTCCCTGTTGATCACATGGACCCCAAAGGGATTTTGAAGGGGATAGGGCCAGTGAGGGCTGGGAACTAAGTAGGGGTGATCACCTCACTTCACAGTGAACCTGGGGGCGGGTCTGAGGCTCAAGCTGCTCATAAATCCCCCCGCCCCAGGCTGTGTGTAGCAGACTGTCCTTGGGGCTTCTGCACCACGTACCGCTCATGTGGCAACTGACCAGTTTGTGATGAAGCCTCTTCCGAGCCTGGTGCCTGCCACCTGCCTCATGCTTTCACTATATATGTATTTTGGGGGTTGGGGGTAGACAGGGTCTCGCTCTGTTACCCAGGCTGGAGTGCAGTGGCATGATCCTAGCTCACAGCAGCCTCTACCTCCTGGGCTCAAGTGATCCTCCTGCCTCAGTCTCCTGAGTAGCTGGGACTACAGGCACCACCACACCGGGCTAATCTTTTTATTTTTTGCGGAGACAGGGTCCCGTTTTATTGCTCGTTGGTCTTGAACTCCTGGCCTCAACTCCTGGCTCCCACATCAGCCCCCCAAAGTGCTGGGATAACAGGCCTGAGCCACCATGCCCAGCTGTTTTCTCCTGTTATTTAAAGAAGGAAGGAACTAAGCTGGTGCCCAGGTAAAGGGGAGCAGTGAGCAGTGGCGCTGTGCGTGGAGGGCCTTTCCAGATAGTCCGTTCATGTCTTTGCAGGTGTGTTGTGCTCTCCGACCCCTTGAAGGACTCTTCTCGAACTCAGGAATCCTGGAATGCCTTCCTGACCAAACTCAGGACATTGCTTCTTATGTCTTTTACCAAAAACCTAGGCAGGTTTGAGGATGACATGAGGACCTTGAGGGAGAAGAGGACTGAGCCAGGCTGGAGCTTTTGTGAATATTTCATGGTTCAGGTACTTGATTAATTATAGAACTAGACAGTTTCTTTCTTCCTTCTGTCTCTTCCTCCTCCCCTCCCTCCCTCCCTCCCTCCTTCCCTTCCTCCTTCCCTCCTTCCTTCCTTCCCTCTCCTTGTCTTCCCTCCCCTTCCCTCCCTTCCCTTGCTTCCTTTAATTCTCGTGGTAATTCTCATTGGCATGGTTTTTTAAAATAAGAGACTATGCTGTAATAATCAGAGTAGACGTTTCTGTTTCTTGGCTCACAGAGCAGAAGAGCAGAGATGGTTTCTGGGGACAGCCTCCAGCTCCCTGCTGCTCCAGAGCTCGGCATCCAGCTGGGCCTGAAGTAGCCTTGTCCTCAGGGGAGACTTGGTTTTGTTTGCATCTCTAGTGCCTTCTGGGCTGTCTGCCTTGGAGAGAATTATGCAGAGGCACCCAGTAGTGGGTGATGGTGCTGATGGCACAGGTGTTTGTTCGTCCCCTGGTGGGTGCTGTGATTGAATGATGACTTCCTGGGAGCATTCCTACCATAGTTTGTTTTATGACCGTGGGTTCCAGTTATTAAGCTAATTTCTTTACTGTAATTTATAAAAATGTTTAGGCTTTTAAAATTTGGTTTATAATCAGCCTTTTTCCCTTTTAAAAAAAAGTCTTAAGTGAACAGAGGGACATGGGGTAGTAAAAGGCCTTCCTAACACTGCAGAGTATTGTTCGCAGGGTTCCTTGTCCTCGTTCACCATCTTTTGACGAAAGAAGCTTAATTTTCATATTTAGATATCAATTGTGTATTAGTTACTGAAGAGATGATGCACTTTGAATAAATAAAAGATCCATCTGATTAGAATTTGATTTTTATTTCTTATTCTGAGGCATATGTCTTGAAGGTCTTTGGAAGATTTGGTACATGTAAGGGGAGTATGTTAATGATCCCCTGTGGTTGATGGTCGCAGACTTTTCTGGCTGCACTGTCTCCTCGCCCTTCAAGCTTATTGAGCTTAGTCTCTGGGAGTTACAAACAAGAACAGGAACAGGCTCACCGGGGCCAGTGCTGTTGGGTTGGAAATGGAGGTGTTGGTATGAACCAACCCATAGGGGAGTGGATGAATTGGGTGTATGGGTGGATGGATAGGAAGATTCAGAAATACAGACGTGTGTGTGTGTGTGTGAAGGTACACATGCGTCTGTTTCCTTGCTCTGACCACTGACAGGGCATAGAATGACACCCCAGCAGCAGGAAGCACACCTGGTGCCAAGGTCATGGACTCTAAACTCCATTCTCCAATACGAAGAACCAGGGCTCCTTGTAGAAGTGGTTGGTTATGGGGCTGGGGCAGGAATAAACAAGATGGACCTGGAATGCCTTGTAGAACCAGAAAGTAAGGAAGCGCACAAAAAAAGATGGGCCCATCGAGAGAACACAGGCACCACCCAAAGGAGCCTCCAGGGGCCAAAGCTGGACTGATTTGAATGACAGAATAAGTAATGACAGATGGAATAAAATTAATACTTATGAGTCTATGTTGATATAAATAAATAGTTAAATAAGTAAATGTAGGAGAAGTTTCAGCTCTTCCCTACAGAAGAGTTCCACTTCATAAATGTAGAAGGAAAGAAAAATAGAAAACCACTTGTAGGCAAACACCATAGCAAGAACTATTGGAGACAGGCCCACTGATGGAGGCTAAGGGGTGGACCAAGGCCTGGGAAGGGGGGGTTGTGCAGTCTCCCCGAGATGTCTGTCACCTGCAGAGAGAGCAGTAGTGACTTCATAGTGGGGAAGCCAGGTCCTTAGCTGCCTGCCTCAGCTGGTGAAGGCCAGCTGCACCCATGAGAAGTCATATCTACATTGTGGACTCCTTGATAAAGGTGCCCTGAGGACACAGCATCTTTTCTCCGTAAAACACGAAGACTCTCATGGCAATCATGGAAACATACCAAATGCACCCAGAGGGAGGGACGTAAGACAAAATAGGAGGGAAGCAAAATCTCAGTGGGACAGGGGTGGGAGGAGATGGGGGTCCTTAGTGGAAAAACTGCTAAAATTCAAATAAGGGTTGTTTAGTTAATAGTATTGGGCCAGTATTAATTTTCTGGTTTTGATAATTGTATTATGGTTATCTGTTAATGTTATAGGAAGCTAAGTAAAGGCTGTATGGAAACTTGATACTCTTTTTTTTTTTTTTTGAGTCAGAGTCTCACTCTGTTGCCTGGGCTACAGTGCCGTGGCATCAGCCTAGCCCAGAGCATCCTCAAACTCCAGGGCTCAAGCAATCCTTCTGCCTCAGCCTCCCAGAGTGCTAGGATTATAGGCGTGAGTCACCACACCTGGCCAATACTTTTTTTTGGCAATATTTCTGTGAGTGTTAACTTACCTCTGAATTAAAAATGAGTAAGGAAGGAAACCCTGACACATGCTGTTAATGCAGCGTAGATGGACCTTAAGGACATTGTGCTGAGTGAAATAAACCAGTCACAGAAGGATGAGCACTGCATGAGTCCACTCACGGGGAGTCCCCAGAGTGGTCAGATGCAGAGAGAGACAAAGCAGGACGGTGGGGGCCAGGGACTGGAGGAGGAGGTGGGGAGTTAGTATTCTGTGGGGATGGAGTTGCAGTTTGGGAGGATGAGAAAGTTTTGGAGATTGGTTGCATGATGAGGTGAGCATACCTAACGCTACCAAACTGTAACCTTAAAGATGGTTAAGGTGGTCAATCCTGTGTACATTTTATCACAAATAAAGAGAAAACATTAGTTTATTGGAGTGCTCAGTCTTGGAAATACTTCATAAAGAAAAGAACATTCGGCCGCGTGCGGTGGCTCGCGCCTGTAATCCTAACACGCTGGGAGGCCAAGGCGGGTGGATTGCTCGAGGTCAGGAGTTCAAAACCAGCCTGAGCAAGAGCGAGACCCCGTCTCTACTATAAATAGAAATAAATTAATTGACCAACTAATATATATATAGAAAATTTTAGCTGGGCATGGTGGCACATGCCCTGTAGTCCCAGCTACTCGGGAGGCTGAGGCAGGAGGATCGCTTGAGCCCAGGAGTTTGAGGTTGCTGTGAGCTAGGCTGACGCCACTGCACTCAATCTAGCCTGGACAACACAGCGAGACTCTGTCTCAAAAAAAAAAAAGACAAGAAGGTTCAACGTAATTAAGCAGTTTCTCTTGTAAAATACTCCCACCAGTATTTTCAGGGGAACCAAGACGTAAAATAGCTTCAGGCGGTCCTGGGGCTCCAGGGGGAGCAGTGCGGGTGCTTCTCCCCGGCTCTCTGGGTCTCAGTTGACGAGAGGCCAGTAGCTGACGTGAACTGCCTACTTACCCACATGCCAGGGCTCTGCTACGCGTTTTATAGAAACTAACGCTCACAGAAACCTCACATGAGGGGAGCTTTGCTGTCCAGAGGGGCACAGGTCACCCAGTTAACACGGTTACGGCCGGGACTGCCAGCCTCTGGGTCTGAACCAGGCCACGGGTCCGGTCTGTGCTCTCCATGCTCACCAGTGAGCAGGACTCAGGCCTTTACGGGATCTCAGAACAGTGTCTGCAAACACACGAGGTGGGCTGGATTCCGCATACCCGAGTATGTTAGGGTGTGGATTTATACATTGTGTATGCCCGCCTGGTTTTTGTTTTTTCATGTCCAATGATGGAAATAAGAAAAAGAAAAAAACCACCTGTGACCATCTCCTTACATTTTTTTTTGTTCAACAAATACCACTGAGCACCAGCATGTACTGGGCACTCTTTTAGGTGCTGGATGGTGTCAGTAAGCGGTTTCACGAGCTTGCATTACTGTGGAGGTGACACAGCAAGGAAGCCACACAGATGGTGGGATGAAAGTACCAAGAAGCAGAGATATGGGGGCTGAGGGTGGGGGGGCATTCTAAGTAAGCGTTGAGGGATGGCCTTACTGAGTCGGTGACGTAGCGGATACTGAAGGCGATTAAAGAGCAGGCCGTGTGGATATTTGGAGGAATAGTAAAGAAGTGTTCCAGGCTGCAAGAAGAAGCAGTGTGAAGGCCCGAGGCGGCTGTGTGCCTTGTGTGTGTGGGCAGGAGGCCTGGGTGGTGGAGCTGAGTGAGTGGAGTCAGAGAGGGGACACTGGGAAGGGGTGGGGAAGCAGACCTTGCAGGGCCTGGGGACCCCTGAAAGGACTTTGGATCCCCCCTCTGACTGTGACTAACATGGGGAAGACTGTGGGTGGAGTGAATCATGGGAAAGGCTTGGAGTGCAGGTGAGACGTGCAAGCTTGCAGCGATTGCTAGGTATCCACGTGAGGACGTCAAACACGTAGCTGGAGCCAGGAGTCTGGTCTGTGCTACAGTTACACATTGGTGGTTGTAATCATAGACAGCACGTAAAGCTGTGCTTTTGATGAGATCACTAAAAGGGAATAGTGAGTGTAGAAAGAGAAGTCCAGGGGTGACCCCCGGGGCCTCCAGTGGAGAACCTGGGGGACAAGAAGAACCAGAGGCAGAGGAGAAGGAGCTTCAGCATGGAGGGGGAAGGGGAGATGCAGGTGGCCAGGTGTCCCTACAAGGAATATCCCAAGGACAGGAGGGTGACCAGTTATGTCCGGTGGTGCTGAGAGGTCAAGGCGGGTGTTCAGAAATCATCATGGTCGTTTGCACCTTGTACATGCATGAATGTTGTTGTGTTATGGTCATCAAATCAATTTTTGCTTAGCATGGCATAAACATTCCTAGTGCTGCATGCTCTTCTCTGTCGCAATCTTTAATGTCTATACATTGTTTCAGTATGTTGATTTGTGTTTTGCTTTTTCTTAAACTTACTTTGGCTGTACAGGAGGAGCTTGCCTTTGTCTTTGAGATGCTGCAGCAGTTCGAGGATGCCCTGGTGCAGTATGACGAGCTGGATGCCCTCTTCTCACAGTATGTCGTCAACTTCGGGGCCGGGGGTGAGTAGTGGTGTCCAGCAGCAAGTTTTTTTCTCAGCATAATTTTCCCACTTTCAAATAGTCTTGAAGCTGCCATCTATTTACCTAATGATGCATCATCTTGTGTAGTTTTTGTATAAATTATACCAGATGTAGTCTCATGATTCCTATAGGAAATGAAATGAGAATTAAGAATTAGTCACTTTCACTTTTTAGAAGAATCTTAAATACTAAAAGCATTAAACAAACTGTTTTCAGGTATAAAGTGTCGCATCTACAACTTAGCAGCCCGGTAGTGTTGCTTCCATACCTCCTTGTTAGGATGAGAGGAAAAAGCTCTCTTGCTGTTGTTCACAGTTGTCTTTGTGAGACCCAAGGGCTCCTTGCTGTGAGGCTTAGATAACAGCCTTGTAATGGGTGTTCATCTTTCTTGTAAGCTTTTAAATGATATCGTAAGTTCTTCTTTTAAAATTACAAAATTAGCACAACAAAACCACATACAAAGAAAAACAATGATAATCATCCTCACTGTTTTTTATTAATATGTGTTTTGATAGAAATTATAGTTTTTAGATGTGTCTCTGTAACTCCTTTTTCTTATTAATGGTCCATTGTGGTCATCTCTCCAAGGTAGCAGATCTGATTCTAATATATTTTTGTCAACAGCTGCACAGTGTTTCAGTGCGGATTCCTGAGAGTTTATTTAGCCATCCCTGGTATTGGACATTTGGGTTGTTTTCTGCTTCTTGCCACCACAAGCAATGCTCGGATAGACACCTTTGCTGGGCGTTCTTTGGGAGAACCCTTGTCACTGTGTCTGAAGAAAGGAGTGATTTCAGTGAACCCTAGTGTCGGCTAGAGAGCTATATGTAGGGAGATGGGGTCCTGGGACAGTGAGCGCAAGCTGTGGGCACTGTCCTTACTCTGGAAATAAGCATGAATGCCACCATCCATTGGTGGATACTTACTCCAAGCCAATTTTTATGAAGTTCAGGTTTGGATATTTTACTCTGCTAACATGAAGATACAAACACATAACCAAAGCAATTAACTGAGAAAAAATCAAAAGAGGTAAAACTATATTTCTTATATTTATTTTTTATATTTTACTTATCCATATTATATGTATATGTCTTTTAAATATCTCATATAAGGCCGGGCATGGTGGTGCGTGCCTGTAGTCCCAGCTGCTTGGGAAGCTGAGGTGGGAGGATCACTTGAGTCCAGGAGCTTGAGGCTTCAGTGAGCTATGATTGTGCCACTGCACTCCAGCCTGGGTGACAGAGCAAGTCATTGTCTCTATAAAAAAAAAAAAATTTGAAAAAAAACCTTATATATTTCATGTATTCCACATAATTTCTTTTTTTTTTTTCCCTCTCAGTTTAAAAATAAGTCTGGAGCAATTTTTTTTAATATTTATTTATTTTTTTTATTTTATAAAAAATAATTTACTTATTTTAATTTTTAGGATACATCTTTAATTGTAATAGCAGAAAAAGTCTGGAGCAATTTAAAAGCCAAAAGTAAGCCTGGACCAAGTTTTGTGGCTGACTTGTCATTATTATAAAAAGATTATTTTTGTTCTTTTATTCAACAAATACTTACTGTAGGCCCACCATGTGTCAGGCACTGTTCTAAATACAGCGAGGAATAAAACAAAAATCCCTTCCTGGAGCTTACATGAAGGGGAGACAGGCACGGTAAAGCACACGTGTAGCCTCGTGTCCGATGGTAATAATTGTAGCCAGTAGAGAAGGACATGGGTGAGGGTTAGAGTGAGGGAGGTGCCATGGGACTTCAGACAGGTTGGCTGGGTGGCCTCCCTGAGGAGGTGCCCTTGGCACAGAGGCCTGATGACACGTGGGAGTGCTCCAGAGAATCCTGGGCAGGGCCTGGCAGACGGCGCTGCTGGTGCAGGGACTCGGAGGGGACGCTCAGCCCAGTAAGGGGTGCTGTCGGCAGCGGCTGCCACTGCAGATACTTAGTGTGCTCATGCTGAGTCCTTTCCTGATACGGATGCAGAATGAACTGGTTACGACACCTCTTTTGGAAAGAGAAGAATAGATTAGAAAGCCTTTTTACACCAAGATTTAATGACTTGTTATTGTAGGTTCTTATGTTTATTTCAAGATCATATTTGGGGAGCCCTGTTGAGATTTTTGACAGGCAAGGGTTTCCCTTGCTGCTGCTTAGTCCTCCCTGTGCCTGTTTTCCTCCCCACTAGGAGCTTGACATAGGCAGGGGATAAGTACAGAAAAATGCGGAGTCCGAGGAAGACGGAAGTACCAGGGTGGCCAGGGGAACAGCTGCACTCCAGCCCAGCCGCGCCTCCGCCCCAGACGAGCCTGAGGTCCCTGCTGGCTTGCTCACCGCCCGGCCTCTGCTCGTGCTTTCTGGGCACGGGGAGCCGTGTGCCTCGCCGCCTGGGTCCTGCTACCCTGTGCGCAGCCACCACGTGCTGGGGGCGGGGTGGGTGAATGTCACTAGACTAAAGGGGGTGGGGCAGTGGTCAGAGAGTAACTGGTTGTTGAGCTGCCTGTCTGTCCACAAGGCCTCACAGTCCTGAGCAAGAATCTCAGTAAGGCGAAGTACCCATAGTCAGTGCCTTTCATGATGTGTGTTTGTTTAGATGGTGCCAACTGGCTGACTTTTTTCTGCCAGCCGGTGAAGAGCTGGAACGGATTGATCCTTCGAAAGCCCATAGATATGGAGAAGCGGGAATTGATACAGAGGCAAGAAGCCACCCTGTTAGATCTGCGCAGTTACCTGTTCTCTCGCCAGTGCACCTTGCTCCTCTTCCTGCAGAGGCCATGGGAGGTGGCTCAGCGCGCCCTAGAGCTGCTGCACAACTGTGTGCAGGAACTGAAGCTCTTAGAAGTGAGTCGGTTCTTTTCCCAATTTACTCATTTCTTGATTGATTGTTCAAACAGAAAACTCTGAACCTTGAAATCCCAGGCATTGAACTGTTTGTGCTTAGGAAAGAGTTTTCTTTCTCTGAATGTCTTTACTTTTTAATATATTATATGCATAATTACTTTTTACATTGATTAATTGCTCAAAAATACAATTTCTGCTCTCAACATGGTGAAGTTCATATTGGTCCAAAGCAAGTCTCTTAGCACAGTTTCTTAATATAATTTTTAAGGTAACTTTGGCTTATACTGTGTTGAGCTGATCCTCACTGATAAAAATTACTAATCTGATGGACACGCAGATGAATTTTGTACACAGACATTTATTTTAAGACTATCTTTTCAGATAAATGGTTTTGCACATGGACATGCAGGTAGCCATGTGAGTGACACACAGCCAGCCGTGTCCTGTGGATTAGTAGCATGAAGCTTAATGGAAGATATGTTGTAAATAAGCGTGTGTGCATGTGCTGTGGTGTGTGAAAGACACCAGTTAGTGAAGTGTTTGCCTTTAAAGATTAATTCACCCAAGTACTCCTGAACTCTTATTGCCCATAGAACCACAAACATTTTAGTGAGGGAAAGGGACGTTAAAGACCACATCTAGTCTACTGATTCTTGTTTCAGTGATCTCTTTACCCAGAACAGTTCACATATGCACTTACAAAATGTCACATATAATTTCAGAGGATTCATGTGCACCCCGCCCTCCGTTCCCATTGAGAGATCCTAGTGAGTGGTCTGATTCCATTTTATAAACAAGGAACTGAATCTGGAAGTGGTTGGTGACTTACCCAAACTCATGTAACCAGCCATAGAGTCCAGACCATCCAAGTCCCAGGGGAGTCCCTAAGGTCTCTTAGAGTAGAAATTTAGTATAGTAGCCAACCAACTGGGAGGGCTAGTATTGCATAATATAGTAACTTATTTTTGTGTACCCTAGCATATTAAATCACAGACTCAACACTTAGTTTAAATAATCTTAAAATATTTAGACCTTTTTTTTTTAACCTAAGTGAAATTATTTAAGTTCCAAAGGAGAAATTCTTATTTCAGAGCTAATCTCATGAGTGCCTAGCCTGAGTCATAAACTTTAGAATTCAAGAGTTTTTATCAAATTATTTATTTTGCCTTAGATATCTACTCAAGCAAATGAGGAAAATAACATTGTCTATCTTGAAATGATACCCTTTTAGCTACCTGTAACTACGAAGGCTTAGAGATTCTGCTTTGGCTGTTCGCACCTGGCTGTGCAGCCGTGGGGGCGAGGCTATGAGGTGACTGTGCATGTGCAGAACGGGGCTCTCTCTGTTCCCCTGGACCTGGAGATTTTACCCGACTTAGAGATGTCTGTCTTACTAGTCGATAGGGAGAAAAAATTGGAGTGTGTATCAGAGTCCAAGTGTTTCTGATACGGCATGTTCTAACTAAGATGGCCCCAGGAGGGTTTATTAGAAAGTGCTGTTCACAGTTTGGGGCAGGTGTAGGCTGGTGCAGACCCAGTGCCTTTAATGCCGGGCACACCCAAATCACAAACTCCAGGATTTAAGAATTTTCCCGAATTATTTTTCTAGTTTTGGATCATTGACTAGTAATAGCATGGCTGCCAGCCTGCAGAGAGGAGGGTAGGAGTCCTAAGAGCCAGCAGGGCAAGCACGGAGCCAGCAGCCTGGAGAGGGGCTGGGCCCTGATGGTGGGGGCCTTCCGGCCCACAGCAGCTCTGCAGGGAAGGACAGGGTACCCACAACCACTCCCCTGTCCTCCTCCCCTCTGACCCCCTCCCCTCTGACCTCCTCTGGCCTTCTGGAAGCCGGAAGGTGAGGGCGCCTCTGAGCTTATTACGTATAGTATCTCTGGCAGAGAGCAGGGCGGGATAGTGTGGAAGGTGGATCTGAGACGTCAACCAGAGACATCACTTATGGATTGGGAAAAGCCATCGCTTCTCCACTGATGGTGTCGCTGCTAGTGTGCCTGCCGCACTGCGGTGCCTCTCAGCCAGGCATTTGCAGACAGCACAGGTGGGCTGGGGAGAGTTTTGGGCACAGTGTCCCACTCGTTCCCTGTGGGTCAGTGCACTCTTCTCCTCTTGTCGGTCTTCCCCACCTCGTCTCTGAATTCTGGCACGCCTCTGTCCATTGTGGAAAGGAATACAAATAGGTCCCTTAAGACCATTTTGGCCGGAAAGAGCTGTGTAAGTAATAGCTGGTGTGGCCTCCCTGGTCCCTTGGGAGTGTCGGGGCTCACGTTAGCCTGGGCTCTTGTGCTTCTAGGCTCCCGTGCGCGGTGTGGGAAGCCCGCAGACGGCATGCTCAGCAGCTTTGTATTTCAGCGCTGCAAACAAGCCATGCTGGAATTTTTTTCCTGGCTCTCTTCTGAATGAAATTGTCATTATCATCTTGCACTTTCCTTGAGTGGAAGCTGCCCCTTACTCCTAGTCACGTTTATTGCAGTTCTTTGTGCTTTCTAGTTCTGTGTCCCCTGTGAGGAGGTGGCCACCGCTGAATGCTGGATTCCAGGCGAGGACGCTGCACACACTGTTCACTTGCTGTCTCTTTTCTTCTAATGACCCACTTCCTGTTCCCTGCTCCCCTCTGTTTGCCTATGGATGCACACAGCTGGAGAGTCTCCTTACCTGTGCCGCACCTGTGCTGCTGATTGCCGGCAGCCTTGAGTCTCCAGGACTTGGGCAGGAAGGGTGGGTGGTAGGAATGGCCTGGAGGAGGAGGAGGGACATGTAGGAAGGGCTGCTGAAGAGGGATCACAGGACCTGATGGCTCCCTGGACAGGGCTAGAGAGTTGTTAGGCATCATTCAGGAAACGTTTGCTCCCCTGGTAGGCACGGCGGAAAATGTGGGGGTGGGAGGAAAAGACACGGGCCCCACCTACCAGCCAGCAGCCTGTCGTCGTCCCGTGCACTGAGCCAGGGCCCATGAGGGTCGTCTGGACAGTGCCTCGGCAGTGGCAGAAGCGTTGTCTAGGCACAGGGGTACCATAAATGGGAAAGGGCTACTCTGCAGGGCTCCTCAGGTCAGCTCAGTGAACATTTACGGGGTGCTGGGGAAGGTTTCTAGAGGAGGTCTTGTGTGAGCTCAGTTTAAAAAGATTCATTCGTTCAGCAGGTGCTCATTGAGCATCTGTTTTGTACCAAGCATTGTGGGCACTGTATTTCAGTGGAGAGCAGAACAGACTGCATCCCTGCCCTTAGGTAGCTGATATTTTAGGGCCTCAGTAGAGTGAGTAAGAACTCACCAGGTAGGTGTGGCTGGCGATGGCCAGTGGGAGAGAACTTTTCAGGCAGAGAAAGTGGTTTTATTGAAGAACTTAGTCTTACTAGACTGTTGGGGTGAGGCTAGGGATCGAGGGACAGGAGAATTGGGAGGTGGCTTGTGGAGGGAGGATCTGGAGGTCTTTGCCTTTTGTTCTGTAGCTAGTAGGAGACATGGCCGGAGGGAGCAGGCGTGCCATGAAAGGTGTTGGAACCTGGCGGGGGAGAGGGCAGAGAAAGGTGAAAAGTTACGTGGAGGCCAGGAACAGAGTTAGAAACTTCTGCCGTAGTCCAGGGGAAAGAGGATAAAGTTCTGAACGCGGGCGGTTGGGGTAGATTTTAAATAAACAGATTGAAGAAAAATTTATTCAGTGAATACATAGCGACGAGTCCACTGGATATCCATATGTAAACATCTCGATTTCACACCCTAAACAATTAATTCCAGGCGGAGTTTTGATCTAAATATGAAAGGTAAAACAAGCAATGTCGAAAAGATAACATGGGGATATCTTCACGACCTTTAGGGTGGGCAAGCCTTTCTTAAGCAGTATGCGAAAGGTGGCACCCGTAAGGGAGAGTGGTTCGCAGGGCTCTGTCAGAATCAGAGCATGCTCTTCACCAGGCACCAGTGAGTGAGTGACAAGGCAAGCAGCAGGGCAGGGGCACTTGCAGTGCACGCAGTCGAGAGAGGACTCTTAGCCGTAATATGTGAACTCATATAACTCAGTTTAAAAAGACTGACAGATAAAAGAAAAATAGGCAAAAGAGGATATCCAAGTGGGCAGTCAGCATATGAAAAGGTGCTTAATCTGATTAATCGCAGTGACACACAAACCAAGCCCTCAATGAAATAACCAGTACACAGGCACCAGAGTGGCTAGCATAAAGGCTTTCCTGGAGTGCTAACGGGAGGGTGGGGAAACGGGGGTTCATTTAGTGATGACAGTGTTAATCGGTGCACTTTCCACTTTGGAAAGTTGTTTGGTGACATCAGATGGAATGGGACACGTACATGTGCTGTGCCCCAGCAGATCCCCCCCAGCACATACAGAAACGTGCACGCACGTGCACCAAAAGGCGGGTACAGAAATGCTTGTGGCACCATGAGTCATCTTAGCTAGAAACTGAGAAGAACCCAAATGTCCATCATGTCCAAGGGATGACATTATCCTGCTGTGTTCACGCGGTGGAATGGCATCTAGCAGTGAACACAAGCAAATTGCAGTGGATGAATCTCACCAACATATGTATGGCTGAGCTAAAGAAGTCAGGCATACTATGTACTTTTTCATTTTTCATATATAAAGTTCAAAATTAAGCAAAACCAGTCTGTTGTGAGCCTGCCCTGGTGATTCATTTGTGGAAGTCCAGTGGCTGGCGGTGGGCATGCCAGGGGTCACGTAGGACTCTCATACTTTCCAGTAGGTGGGTTATATTTAAAGGTAGGTTTATCAAAAGAATGAATAAGAAGAATGCCTTTAATTTTTTGCTTGAAAAATGGTAAAATGGCTCTTGTCATTACTGATAATACAAGAATTTGGAGAGGAGGAGGAGCATTAAGAAAGTTAAAGAATATATATTAAGGAATTAGTTTAAAGAGCCTGTTACTCACAAAAGGTGATGTCTAAATGGCCAAGAAGTGTATGGCGGTGTCAGTGTCATTTCTCATTAGGGAAATGGGAATTGTCAAGAGAGGACAAGACCACCGCCCAGTTGCCAAGTGAGATGACAGAGCTCTGCTGGTCAGTCACGCTCTCGGAGCAGACCAGAGCAGACGCAGTCTCTGCAGATTCGGGTGGCGTGGCATTTGCGGGTGGTGGACGTCGCCTGCAGAGGGCGGCTCCTGGCGTGGCAGCGTTGGTGGTGTGGCCCTCCTGCATGCTGGCGGAGGCACAGCGTTCCAGTCAGCTGCCTTTAGGGAGCGAGGGGCTGATGCTCCTTTGGATGGCTGCGACCATGACTGCAGGACAGTCACACTTTTCCAGAGTTTGTGGGATGTTTTCTTTTATTCTCAAGCTCCACCATAATGGATAAAACAAGATTTTATTAGTAAAAAGGCAGACGGTACCAAGTGATGATAAGGATATGGAGATTGGAACTCACATGTGATGATGAAAGTGTAACTCTGTGCAACCACTTTGAAACTCTTTGGTAGTGTCTCCTCAAGTGTGAACACACCTAGCCTGTGACCCAGCAATTCATCCATAGGAATGTACCCAAGAAAGATGAGTCCAACCAAAAGATGAATGTGGGACAGTCCGACTTTGATGAATTTCCTAGCTGTGTTTCCCTGAGAACAGAGCAAGTGGGCGCAGCTGCGTTACTAGGCACTGTGGCTTACCATAAAATCACCCTTGGTTAGTGGATCGCATGTGCCAATACCTGATGGTGAGGCCTTGCTCTGGGCTGCCTCAGGGTGGCAGCTCTTGGGACTGGCCTGGCTGTGACCCAGCAGCTGTCAGAGGAGGGAATGGCTCCTTCGGACCCAGAGCCTGCCATGCCAGAGTGGCCCTGTACCACCCAGTGCCACCTTTCCCCCTTCACCCGAGCTCTCACACTCTGCAGCAGGTCCATGGAAGAGGAGGTCTGAGGCTGCCTATGTCCTCACGTGGAGGCTGTTGCACAAGGGCGCAGGAGGGCTTCTGTGTCCAGGGTGACATTGAAATGGCTTTATCCACAGTAGCCAAATGCTGAAACAACCCAGACACGTAGCAGGGGAATGGGCAATAGATTCTGGCCTATTCAGAGAAGGGTGTGCCACACGGCAGTAGGAGAGAACAAACTGCTGATAGACTCGGCAAGACTGACTCTTAAAAATACTAGATGGAACGGAAGACGCCATGTGTATAAAAGAGGATGCATACTGTGGGATTCCATTTATGCAAAGTTCAGAAATCCGACAGAAGTGATTGGTGGTTATGGAAGTGAGAATGCGGTGCCTGTTTGGAGTGGGTCTTGACTGGAAAGAGGGACACAGAGAACCTTCTAGGATAATGGAGATATTTTACTTCTGATTGGGTGGTAGTCACAGATGAAAACATTTGACCTCTGAATTCAGGACTTGTGCCCATTATGTACCTCACTGTGTGTATTTTGTTACTTATTTTTTAAAAGTAATGAAAAAAAACTACCACTACAATTGTATTTTAAATAAATTTGTTTCATTTAAATTTCTGAAAGTCTCAGATGACCTGCTGCTGAAGGTCTGGCTGCCATGGAGCCGCCTCTGTGAGGCCTTTGAGACGGGCAGGGAAGGAACAGGAGGCCTGGCCCTGTTGGGGTGCTGGATTGGGGTTTGGTTGGGAGCTGAGGGGGCACACACGGTAGGAAGTGATGTCACCTTGAGGTGACACTGCACACTTTTCGCATGTCAGATTAATATGCATGTGTTTTTTTGTTTTTTTTTTCAATAAAATCTTAAAATGATGTGTGGTAGGAAACGTCAGAAGCTGCAGTGCTGTCTGGAAACAGAGGAAGTAGCACCACTGATTAGCTACTGAGAAGGGCTCGTGGTAGAAGCCAGAGCAGCGCCCAGGGCCCACCGCACCTCCAGTGCTGCGAGTTCCCAGAGGGACTGGCTGGGAGCCTTCGGGTTTCAGTTATTAGGGGAAAACCCTGCATTTGTTCTTGGTTGTGCGTTTGTGTCAGTGTGAGGGACCTGCCTGCTCTCTCTGCCTCCTCCGGGTTGGAAGTTGAAGTAGGAACTTGAGCAGGGGCCGGGGGCTGTCGTTGGATTTTGTTGTTCTGACCCTTAGCAAAGCTGCTGCTGCCTGACGCTGCCACTTTTTAAATACTGTGGTTCACACCTGCCAAAGTGGTACTTGGTCTTTGCAGAAAATAAATATACCAAGAAAACATGTTCTGTAGTCTTGCCACGTAATGATTAATACTACTATTCACATTTTGGTGCGTATCTTTCTGAGCTCTTTCTGAGTGTGTGTCTGTGGTGTCTGTCACGTTGCTCTTATCCTTTGCTGTTGTCACGTTTTGCTTACTTGGTTTTGGAGGGCGGCCCAGCCATGGAGGCACAGGTGCTGCGCTTGTGAAGCTGTGTGCGTGTGCCCGGCCACTTTTGCCCTGGCGCCCTCTGCCCTGACTCAAGTGCTTCTCCTTCCCTCTCTGTGGGTTCATCTTACCCTAGAGCACTGTGTATAATCCTCCTCAGTATGAGTCTCTTGGAATCTCCCATGAGGTCTTTTTGTCACCAGTGTGTGCCCAGGGGAGGTGGCCCATTTATAGGAAGTTTCACAGAGTTAGTACCTGTGGTGGTAGTGTGCTGGGAGGTGAAGAGTACCCAGATCACATGACATCTCAGACCACGCACAGTGAAGCCGGCCGCTCTGACTGTGCTCTGGTTTGATTGGCAAGGACGCTGCCCAGGGTCTCAAAGCTGCGTCCAGCTGACTAATTCTTCTGTGCTCCGTTTGGGGTGGTGTCTTTGGGTGAGAAAGTTGTATGACTTTATAAAAGTAGCTTCTGATCATGCAGTTTTTTTTACACTGATTTTTTTCAAAGTATTTTTAAGTAGTTTATCTCATTTTTAAAAAATTGTGCTACTTAGCTTTTGTAGGAACACTTAATGGCACCCTGTGGTCCTTACTAGTTGGTTCCAGACCCTCTCCTGTTACTTGTGCTCAGGGTGTCTTGAAGACGCCTTCCCTAAGTCACTGTCGTGGGCATATGCAGCTCCTCACCTGTGGGCTGGTGTGGGGTTACCTCTCTAGTTCCCATTTTCAATAGTACCAATTAACATGTTTCACCAAAACACAAATACGTCACGAAATTAGTGCCACCAAGAAAAAAGTCAGCATTGCCAATTATTGTAAATGTAAGATGCTGACTGGGAGAGACATTCCTATTTCAAAGATGCTAAAATGTGGGGAAACATGCATCTTAGAATTGATTATGTATATTAAGTGTAGAATTGATTATATATATTAGGTGCTTTTGCATTTCTAATAATAAGACATTTCTTTTTAAATCTAAAAGCTCAAATAAATGCAAGAGTGGAGAGGATAATATGAACTTGTAGGTGTCCATCAGCAGACAACAGTCGCACATCTCTATTTCATCTACTTCCCTGTCTGCTCCCCTGGATTATTTTTCACACAAATCCTGAACATCACATTTTATCTGTAAATATTTCAATGTGTATTTAAGCAATAGGAACTCTTTTTTAATAAATACAATCATACTGCCTTTATCACAATTAAAAATATTAACTGTATTTCCTAAATATAATCTAATATCTACTCAGTATTTAGTTTCTGCTATTGAACATGATGTTTCTTTTGTCTTTATTTAATTTTATTATTATTATTATTATTTAGCAATAGGGCTTTGCTCTTTCACCCAGGCTGGAGTGCCATGGGGTTGTCATAGCTCACTGCAGCCTTGAACTCCTGGGCACAAGTGATCATCCTGCCTCAGCCTCCCAAGTAGCTAATTTTTAAAACCATTTTTGGCAGAAACAGGGTCTCACTATATTACCCAGGCTGGTCTCAAACTCCTGGCCTCAAGTGATCCTCCCACTGCAGCCTCCCAGAGTGTTAGGATTACAAGCGTGAGCCACTGTGCCTAGCCACTATATTTCTTTAATGTGACCAAGCAGTCATCTGAGGTCTTAGTTTCTCCCTCTGTATCTCCCCTTCAGACTGAGGTGTAACCAGTTCTCACTCTCAGAGTAAGTGGCACTATTTGATCTTTTATAGGCTTCTTTTTCTCAGTAAGGTTTTTAAAATACATAATTGAAGGTTATATCCTGCTAAGTTGCTCGTTATCATCAAATACATAAAACCCAATAATGTTTGGGTAGAGATCACTCCTTTTCTCTCCCTGTGTGAACTCAGGTAGTTATTGTCCTCTGGCCCTGTTTATTTTCTGTAGCTTTGGGGATAACAGCACCATGAGACTGGGTGGCTGCGCGAGGGGCTGAGCGTGTGGCTCTCGCAAGCCAGAGCGCTGGGCTGTGCTTTCCCCGTGCGCTCTCACACGCCGCTCTGTGCCCCTCAGGTCTCCGTCCCGCCTGGCGCTCTAGACTGCTGGGTGTTTCTGAGCTGTCTGGAGGTGTTGCAGAGGATCGAAGGCTGCTGTGACCGGGCGCAGATAGACTCGAACATCGCCCACACCGTGGGGCTGTGGAGCTATGCCACAGAAAAGGTACCGCCCTGCCCGGAGTGCCCGTGCCCTCTCTGTGCCTGCCTGGGTGACGGGGAAATCAGCTGTTTGGAGATCAGGTCTCAGTGCGGCAGCTCTAGTGACCTTAGGCTGGGTCTAGATGCCGCCACAGAAGTTACAGTTGCCCACTACATGTCAGCTCATTCAGCACATTGTGTCACCGTGAAAGCGACTCTACGCCAGGAGTTGGAGTCACAAGGAAGGGGAAGTGTGGAGCACTGTGGAAACTTGGCTTTGGTCACGCTGGTGGTGACAGGGCTGTGTGCAGCAGGGCGGGCTGCTGGGGCTCGTGGAGGGTGGGTGGAGCAGTGGTCCTTGGAAGCTCGGGGAACCTGGGGACTGAGCGGTGGAAGCAAAGGGCTACGACCCTCAGAGCTGTCGTACAGGATGTGCGAGTTTGAAATGATCACAGTAAGTTGTATTTTTATGTCCAGACATGAATCATTTGGATAGGAAAGCTAAATTTAGAAGAAATAAATTCATTGAATTTTTATATTTAAATTATTGAATTCTCTGCTAACTCCTATAGCAAAGTAATTAAAATTGTGGGTTATCTTAACAGCTAAAGTCCTTGGGCTATCTGTGTGGACTTGTCTCAGAAAAAGGACCTAACTCAGAAGATCTCAATAGGACGGTTGATCTTTTAGCCGGTTTGGGAGCTGAGCGCCCTGAAACAGGTACGATTTCTGTGTACCTATGCGAGTGGTACGGTAGAAAGTAATGAAAATACCCTTTGTGACTTGGTGCATTTAACTCACATTCTAAGTACTCACTATTTGGGAAGTTATTTCCATTATTAGCTGACTGGATTAGTACATAGGATATTTTACCTTTCAGTAGCATAAAAACATGTTAGAAATAGTTTAAGAAATTGGAAGGATTTTTAAAAATGTATGTGAGTTTCTCCTAGGCTTGAATGAGCTGATTGTGATGTTTTTACAGCCCAGGTGGAGTTTAAATGCACTGATCTCCATCTCAGTTTCAGATGATGTCTTTTTCTAACAGTGTGGCCTGACAAATTCTTAACAAATAAATTACTCCTGGGTAGTAAAGCACTTTGAAAGGAGCATAGCTAATTGTTTTAGGTACAAAAATATGATAAGAGTATTATAGCAAAACTGTTGATAAAAGTATAGTAAAGAATACTTCATGAACTGAAAGTACTCTTACTAAATTGAATACATTTTTAAGGGAGAAGGTACAATATTTATATTACACTGTTTCAACTTGAGACCATTTCAGATCTTTTTGGAAGTAATTTAATTCATTGGAATATTTGTAATACGTATTTCTAAATATTCTAGTCTTAATTATCAGAGAAGTATATCTAAAGAGTTTAGACTACTTTAGGAATATATTAATTAGAAAAGAATATGCATAGTGATACAGTTTCAGCTGGCATGGCTATGTTTGTAATTTCCACAAGAGTCAGATGGGGTCATCTACCCGCTCTGTTGTATGTAAGGTGAATGTAAACTCATATGACCGTGTGTAATGAAGATGAAGAAGGATTGTCATTTCTTTTTATTTAAGCCAACACAGCTCAGAGTCCTTATAAGAAACTCAAAGAAGCATTGTCATCAGTGGAAGCTTTTGAAAAACACTACTTAGTAAGTATTACAGTTGTACCTGTCTGTCCACGGAGCGAACCGGTTTCTGGAAGATTTTGTCCTGCTACATGGCCTTTGGGAATGGGAAGGAGCTGGTATTTGGGACCTCCTTCTTGTTGGCCTTTATGGTTTCTTTGGTCCCCTAGGGAGTGGTGGACAAAACAGGGAATAATTATTGTTCATCAAATGTTTATTAATACCCATAGTACTAATAATTAGGCATGAAAGCATCTTTGAATATTTATAATTTTGTTCAGCTTGGGTTTGCTCATTCAGTAGAATAGAAATGATAAGAGATGGTAACGAATCCTTTTCTTTATGAAAAGGAATAATTTGGACATGGGCAGAGCTTGATTTTGAAATATTTAAATTAGACTTCAGAATGCAGCATAGGTAGACGTTCAGTGGATCACCTGTGTTCCTGGCCACAGTGAACTCCAGAGCATTAGAGAGTAGCCTCTATGGTTTGTCCCTGTTACACAAACAGGTGAGGAAAGTATCAAAAGTGTTACCCATGTATGGAAAGTACTTTGAAAAGTTAAATACTGTATTTTGGATGAATTTGTGGGTATTTCTTTTATTATTATGTTTCATAATTTATATATAAGTTACTGACTTTGATTATATATTACAGAAAAGCTCAATGCAAAAATAGATGCAAAGTAAAAAGTAATACTACATTAATAACTGTCTTTTGCTTCAGCTTTGGGTAAATAAATGTAGTATTTGTCTATCATTATAAATTCAAGTACATGGGCCAGGTGCAGTGGCTCATGCTTCTAATCCTAGCACTCTGGGAGGCTGAGGCAGGAGGATTACTTGAGGTCAGGAGTTTGAGACCAGCCTGAGCAAGAGCAAGACCTGTCTCTCTAAAAATAGAAAAATTAGCCAGGCATGGTGGTGCATGCCTGTAGTCCCAGCTATTCCCAGCTACTCAGGAGGCTGAGACAGGAGGATCGCTTGAGCCCAGGAGTTTGACATTGCAGTGAGCTATGATGACACTACTGCACTCTAGCCGAGGTGACAGAGTGAACCCCTGTCACAAAAAAAAAAAAAAAGAGAAAGAAAAAAATTCAAGTATATGATTATGCTCTTTTTACTTTTCCATAGGAGCTGTCCCACGCCACCATTGAAATGTACACAAGCATTGGGAGGATTCGATCTGCTAAGTTTGTTGGAAAAGACCTGGCAGAGTTTTACATGTAATTGATCTTGAACTTTTCTTTAAATTTTAAACATTTCACATGAATAGCAAGAGAAGATTTGTTATGTATGGAGTTTAATATAAAGTGTACATAAATTTGTTAATTAAAAATGTAAAATCTCTTAATCCTCACCATTTTGTTTTTGATTTCTCTGAAAAGCAAATGGAGAGGTTTTCTGCCTGTTACCTGTAACAAATGTTATTAGTATTTGAGGTTCTTTTATTTAATTATATTTATTTAATTATATAAAAATATTATATTTAACTTTAATTAAATAATATGAGGAAGTACTACAGAATCTGCATCCCACTGCTAAGTAAGTTTGGATATAGATTCTTAGATATTTGTTGTATAGCATTTCTCTAGTTTTATCAAATATTTCTTAAAAGGATTGAAGACCTCAAGGTTGGTGATGTAAAGTAACTGCATGAGTTAGAGTGTGAGGGAGGAATGATCGGGGAGTGGCTAAACAAAGGTGTGCACAGATGCCATGAGGAAAACATTCCAGCTCCAGCGTTAGAGTTTGATTCCAGAGAAAAGACTCAAACTTTGGCATATTTCTAGCGTGTTTGATAAAATTAGCCTGTTGAGGAGAAGAAATCCTGGCTGGCAATTGCCATTTCAAAGCACTGAAAAGAGATATAAGGGAAAAGATGTTTGCTTTACATTTTCTGGGGGGCAAAAAGTGTTTGAAGTAAGGTCTTGAAATCTGTGTTTAGTGGGGTAATTTCATTAGACGAAGCAAGAAATAATTTATTTGAACTGATGTGAATTGGCTGGAAAGGGACTCATAGATTATCTAAGTGAACTTCCTAGTTTTCCAGATGTGGTTGGAGCAGCTAGCCTGTTATGCAACTAATTAATTGCAGAGTCAGGACTAGAATTTGGCTCTGTTGAATCTCCACCTGGTGTATCTAAGTAGTAAGTTATTAGTTCATGGAGCAAAGAAGCCGTATCTTCAGATGCTGTGAGTTGCACTCACTTGGAACATTGGCATATTCTGAGGCAGCGAGTCACAGTGGGGGTGCTGGCCTACTAGTTGGACACTCTGGTCCCAGCTTGGCCGCAGGCTTGCTAGGTGACAGTCAGCCTCCATTTCCTCATCTGCAGACATGGAGGGGCTGGAAGAATGGTCTGTAGAGTCCCTTCCCACTCTGGAGTAGAAGAATCTTGGTTAGATAAGTAACTGAACAAGTATAGAAGGTTCCAACCCCTTTAAAACACTAGGATTGGAGGGAGGATCATAAAGCCTAGAAAACCAATATAATTTGACAGGCTTAAAATTTCTTCAATTTGAGAAATTGAGACCTCTCATTGCTTCAAGAGTAGAGTAGTGAAAATAGGAATGTCTTCCAAGGATGCCTGGACAAGTGAGTGCTGACTTAGCCTTGGCCTTTATCCCCTAGTTCAACAGTCCTGGCCCTCTGGGGGAGGGGAGAGGGTCCAAGTTGCCTTGAGGCTTTGGCACGCTGTTAGTAATTTGTACTTTAAACTTTGTTTTACTCTGAACATTTGTGAGGTTTAAATCGGGACTGGGAAGATCTCCTCTTGGGTGATAAGTGTTGCCTTTTAATTCTTCATAGTTCTCTGCAAACCCTGCAAACCTGTACCTTGCTCTTTGCTTGAGTTTCAGAGTTGACCTTTGTCCACTTCCTGGTTGGGCCATGTGACTGCTCTGTGTGGCTCTGCACCTAGATTTCCTGGCTTCATTACTGACCAGCTGTGTGCTTGTGGACAGCCCTTCACCTTCTTTTAGCCTTGGCCTTCCTGCCTGTCAGCAGGAAACAGTGACAGATGCTCTCTCTTTATCTTGAGATTTGGCTATGGAAGCTCTTTGACTAGTGTGTAATGTGAGAGAAACAAAGTGTTGTGGTGTTATCATCATGAGCCCATTTCTCAGATCTTCACCTGGGAGTCCAGTTACGCGGTCCTGAGTTCTCGCTGTTTCTCATGCCAGGGGTGGGCAGAGAAGGGCGCCCGTCTGGAGGTGGTGCGTCTGCCTGGCATGGGTTTGGAGGAAGGAGGGCAGGACGTAAAAGGTGGTGGCTCAGTTTATTCATTGTCAGGAGTGTGTAATGAAAGCTTCTGTTTGTTGACTTTTGCAAGGAGGAAGAAGTCTCCACAAAAGGCAGAAATCTATCTTCAAGGAGCATTGAAAAATTATCTGTCTGAGGGCTGGGCACTGCCCATCACACACACAAGGAAGCAGCTGGCCGAATGTCAAAAGCACCTCGGACAAATTGAAAAGTATCCTTCAAGTTTAATATTTTCATGAAGGCCAGGCGTGGTGGCTCACACCTGTAATCCTAGCACTCTGGGAGGCTGAGGCGGGTGGATTGTTCTAGGTCGGGAGTTCAAAACCAGCCTGAGCAAGACTCCGTCTCTACTAAAAATAGAAAGAAATTAATTGACCAACTAAAAATATATATACAAAAAATTAGCCGGGCATGGTGGCGCATGCCTGTAGTCCCAGCTACTCGGGAGGCTGAGGCAGAGGGATTGCTTGAGCCCAGGAGACTGAGGTTGCTGTGAGCTAAGCTGACGCCACGGCACTCACTCTAGCCTGGGCAACAAAGTGAGACTCTGTCTCAAAAAAAAAAAAAAAAAAAATTTGTTTTTCATGAAGTAGGGAAATTGTTTTCCATTTATACAGCAGCATTGCCCACAATTGAATGTTCAATAAACACCTATTAAGGAGAGAAAAGTCCTATCATACAACATATGTATTACGTAGAATATGAATTAAATGCCTGGTCAATTTTTTTTAATTGAATTTTGAGTTTTTAATAACTTAAAAGTAAAAAAAAAAAAAAAGAACACCCCTTGGGCTCCTCTTCAAAGGCTGTGGGGGACTCTTGAGGCTATTTTGAGTGACATCCCTGGGTGTGAGGGCCTCTCTCTAGGACCCTTGACTCTGCCTCAGCTACCTGCAGACCAGCAGCCTGTTAGCCAGCGATTGTCACTTAACTGAAGAGGAACGGAAATACTTCTGCCAGGAGATTCTGACCTTTGCCAGCCAACCATCAGACAGCCCAGGTAAGACTAATGTTTAAAATTTTATTATGGAAATTTTCAAATATTACAGAAAAGTAAAAGAATACAAGATACACCCACCACCCAGAGTACACAGTTGTTAACATTTTGATGTATAGCAAACATGTATCTACGTATCTTTCTTTTTACTTTTTTTCTCTTTGCTAAACTTTAAAGGAACTCTAGACTACATTGTAATACTTCACCCTGAAACAATTTTTCATGAATATTGTAAAAATAAGGACAGTCTCCTAACCACACGAGAATAATCAACAAGGTTCTAACATCATCTAATAAATAGTCCATATTCACATTTCCCTAATTGTCTCAGAAAAAATAATTTTTTCTCCCTCTGTTGCTGTGGGTAGAGTGCAATGGCATCATTATAGCTCACTGCAGCCTCAAACTCCTGGGCTGAAGTGATCCTCCTGTCTCAGCCTCCCAAGTAGCTGGGAGTACAGGTGCCACCACACCCAGCCAATTTTTCTGTTTTTAGTAAAGATGGGATCTCACTCTTGCTTATGCTGGTCTCAAACTCCTGAGCTCAAGCGATCCTCCACCTCAGCCCCCCGGAGTGCTGGGATCGTAGGTGAATAGAGTCCAATGAGGGATCACATATTACATGTGGTTGTTATATGTCAGTTCTCTCTGTTGGTTTAAAACAGTTCTCCCCATCTCTTTTTCTTCATTTTTTAAAGACAGTGACTTTTATTGTGAATATAACAGTTTTATTCATATAGAATTCAAATACCATGTAATTCACTCATTTGAAGTGTGCATTTCAGTGGCTTTTAGTATATTCACACATGTGTGCAATCATCACCACAGTCAGTTTCAGAACATACTTATTTTTATTGAGGTGAAATTACATACCTAATTTGCTATCTTTACTATTTTTAGGTGTATAATTCAGTGGTGATAAATGCATTTATATTCCTTACCCCTTCTTCTCTCCCTCCCCTCTCTCCTTCCCAGCCTCTGGTAACCGCCATTCCACTCTCTGTCTTCACAAGGTCCATCTTTTTAGCTCCCACGTGGGAGTGAGAACATGCTCTATTTGTCTTTATATACTTGGCTGGTTTCACTTAACTTACTGCTTTCTAGTTCCATCCATGTTGCTATAAATGACAGGATTTCATTCTTTTTTATAGCTGAATAGTATTCCATTGTGTGTATGTACCACATTTTCTTTATCCATTTATCCATTGATGGGCACTTAGGTTGATTCCATATTTTGGCTATTGTGAGTAGTGCTGCAGTAAACACGAGAGTGCAGGTATCTCTGTGATATGTAGGTTTCCTTTCGTTTGCATATATGCCCAGTAGTGGGATTGCTGGATGATATGATGGTTCCATTTTTAGTTTTTTGAGGAACCTCCACACCGTTGTCCACAGTGGCTGTACTGATTTACATTACTACCAAAAGTGTGTGAGGTTCCGCTTTCTCCACATCCTCACCAGCATCTGCTATTGCTTTTTTGATGGAAGCCATTTTAACTGGGGTGAGATGATATCTTACTGTAATTTTGATCTGCATTTCTCTGATGACTAATAATGTTAATTAAGCATTTTTTCTAATGCATTTTTTCTAAAAATTTTTTCTAATGATGACTAATAATGTTGGCCATTTGTATGTTTTCTTTTAAGAAATGTCTATTCGGATCCTTTGCCCATTTTTAATTGGGTTTTTTTTCCTGTTCCCTTATTTGAGCTCTTTATGTATTCTGGTTATTAATCCCTTGTCAGATGGATAGTTTGTAAATGTTTTCTCCCACTCTGTGTGTTGTTTCTTCCTTTTGCTGATTGTTTTCTTTGCTGTACAGAAGCTTTTCAGCTCGTTGTGATCCCAATTCTCTATTTTTGCTTTGTTGCCTGTGGTTTTGAGGCCTTACACAAAAAATCTTTGCCCAGATCAATGTCCTGGAGTGTTTTTTTCTAGTAGTTTTATAGTTTCAGCTCTTAAATTTAAGTCTTTAATCAATTTTGATTTGATTTTTATATATAGTGAGAGGTGGGCATCTAGTTTCATTCTTCTGCATGTGGACATCCAGTTTTTCCAACACCATTTATTGAAGACACTGTCCTTTCCCCAATGTATATTCTTGGCACCTTTATTGAAAATGAGTTTACTGTAAATATGTGGATTTATTTTGGAGCTTTTTATTGTTATATTGGTCCATGTGTCTGTTTTTATGCCGGTGCTGTACTGTATTGGTTGCTGTAGCTTTGTAGTAAATTTTGAATTTAGGTAGTGTGATGCCTCCAGCTTTGTTCTTTTTGCTCAGGATGGCTTTGGCTATTCAGGGTCTTTTGTGCAAGGTTCCATATAAATTTTAGGAGGTTATTTTCCCCCCTATTTCTGTGAAGAGAGTGTCATTGGTATTTTGATAAGTATTGCATTGAATCCATAAATTGTTTTAGGTAGTGTATCATTTTAACAATATTAATTCTTCTAATCCATGAGCATGGAATGTCTTATTTTTTATTTTTTTGTGTCCTCTTCAGTTTCTTTCATCAGAATTTTATGGTTTTCATTGTACAGATCTTTCACTTCTTTGGTTAGATTCATTCCTATGTATTTTATATTTATTGTAGCTTTTGGTAATGGGATTGCTTTCTTGATTTCTTTTTCAGATTGTTCACTGTTGGTTTATATAAATACAACTGATTTTTCTATATTGATTTTGTATTCTGCAACTTTAGTGAATTTGTTTTTCAGTTCTATCAGTTTTTTGGTGGAATCTTTAAGTTTTTCTAGGTATAAGATGATGTTATCCACGAGTGAGGCTGATTTGACTTCTTCCTTTCCAATTTGGATGCCCTTTATTTCTTTCTCTTGCCTAATTGTTCTGGCCAGGACATATTTATGACCCCCAGAAGGAACCCCATACTCATTCCCCACCTACTCTCAGCCCCTGGCAAGCACTGATCTATTTCTGTCACTATAGATACCTATTCTGGATGTTTCACATAAATACAGGTTGGATATCCCTAATTTGGAAATCTGAAATGGTTGAAAATCTGAAATATTTTGAGTACTGACATGCTCAAAGGAAAAGCTCGTTGGAGCCTTTCAGATTTTTGGATTAGGGATGCTGAACTGGTAAATATAATGCACATATTCCAGAATCCAAAACACCCCAGAAATTTGAGACACTTCTGGTCCCAGGGTTTTTGGATAAGGGATACTCAACCTGAAGACTGCATCAACCTAGTAGCAAATGGAGAGGCTCTCTAAAGAAAGTGCTGTTTATTGGGGAATAGGGCGTTGCAGTGGGGATATGCACGCCATAGTAAATTATGTGCATATTCAGGGAGCCAAAGGAAGACAAAGGTTTTTAAAGGAAAAATGAGGATCACGTAATTGTTTTGAAATAATTATCCTTGACTACAAGGATCAACAAGGGCGGCACCAGTCAGGGATGGATGGCCAGGGAGTTTCTGTGCCAGTGTCTTGGAAGAAGTATTTTTTGTGTGTAAAGTTGCTATGGCCTTTGTACAAGGTTGTAGTTTTTGCAGCATCTTTTGTGATATTTTTTGTTACCAGGCGTACATGCATGAGAACATTCCCTTCATGGCCTTTTCTGGCTCTGTTTGTCAGAGATTTTTTTTTTTTTATTCTGACGACTTTCACAAATCATATGATACGTGGTCTTTGTGTTGTGACTGGCGTCTTCAACTTACCACCATGTTTCCAGGCTCGTCCCTGCTGTAGCATGCGTCAGGAGTTCGTTTCTTTGTGTTGCCGAGCACGGCAGCCAGTTGTCTCGTAGACTGGCCCGCCTTCTGGAATCATCAGTGTTTCCTCACTGGGACATCTCAATGGAGGTTAGGTCTGAAAGGCTTAGATTTAGGTTTAATGTTTTGGAAAATATACTTTAGAGGTGATGCTGTGTGGTAAGGTTAAATTTATTGTGAAGTTTAGCTGCTCACGTTTAGTTTACCAAGAAGAGTATTTACTTAAAGTAGTTATGACTCTACTCAGGCTGACATAACAAATTAACCATAGACTGGGTGGCTTAATCAGCGAGCATTTATTTTTCACAGTTCTGGAGGCTGGAAATCTGAGATCAGGGTGCTGACAGGGGGAGGGCCCTCTTCCTGGCTTGTCACGGTGTCATCACATGGTGGGAAGGAAGAGAGCAAGCTCTCTGATGTCTTTTCTTATATTTTATTTGTTTTTTTTTTTTTTTTTTTGAGACAGAGTCTCACTTTATTGCCCAGGCTAGAGTGAGTGCCGTGGCGTCAGCCTAGCTCACAGCAACCTCAAACTCCTGGGCTCAAGCAATCCTGCTGCCTCAGCCTCCCAAGTAGCTGGGACTACAGGCATGCGCCACCATGCCCGGCTAATTTTTTCTATATGTATTAGTTGGCCAATTAATTTCTTTCTATTTTTTATAGGAGAGATGGGGTCTCGCTCTTGCTCAGGCTGGTCTCGAACTCCTGAGCTCAAACAATCCGCCCACCTCGGCCTGCCAGAGAGCTAGGATTACAGGCTTGAGCCACCGCGCCCGGCCGTCTTTTCTTATAAAGTGCATTACAAGGACCCCACCTTCATGACCTCATCTAATCACCTCCCAAAGTCCCCATCTCCAAATAATGTCACATTGGGGGTCAGGGCTTCACTGTGGCAACATTGGTGGAACACAGTTTAGTCCATAGCAGTTACTATTTGAAAGCCAGTTTTTCCAAAAGTGTTGGCTTCAGATTTATGTGGTCATGACTGCTGAGGTGTGTAGAGCCACCTGGCTGGGGTTTCAGGAGAATCATGACTTCAGTTGGGTTTCTAGAATCTTCATCATGCCTACACTGATGGGTGGTGGAACCACAGCCACGTCAGCTGCTCAGTGTGAGCTACTTGAGTGATGATTTTCCTGCCAGTGTCCCTCAGTATTGTTATATGAATAAAATATTCCATAATTGCTTAGTGTTCTCATGTCCTTATGGTGTCAGTCTCAGCAAGTGCTTTAGTTGATGAATGTTTAGTAAGTACTTAACTGATCAGTTCTGTAGCCTTGTGGATTTTCTAATCAAAATCAGGTGCTTATAGAAAGAAGGTGAGAGAGGGAGAGGGTGGAGGTGAGAGCCGTTCCCCCCCAGCCCCCACCATGGTGACGGGAGAGCAGGCTGTGGCACTTCTGGGCACAGCAGTGTCTTTGCTCCACTGGCTGACTGTATAGGCTAGTGGACACCTAGCATTTATTTTTACATGCACAGTGGGTGCTCGGGCATGTCTACCTGAAAATTTCTTTCAGTAGGTGGGAAAGTACTGGAATCTCTTGAAAACAATTCTAGAAATTAGGCTATTTACGAATTTTAGTTAGATAAAGAATTAGTTGACCTGTATTTCTTTTAGGTTTGTCAAAGCAGACTTGGGAACCTTAATATCTGTAAATTTTATGATTTCTAGAAGTTACCTAGGTATTTGTTTATATTTTGCATTTGACCATATAGCTTTTTTGGGGGGAGGCAGAGATGGCGGGAGGTTAGGAATATCTCTTTTCACTGCTCCTTGCTTCCTTGTTGCGTGTGTGCCAGGTGACCTTACCTTGTCCAAGGCCGCCATCACAGTCAAATGTGAGTAAGGTCTGGTAATACGTATTTACAGGTCACAAAATTGTGCTACCTATGCATTCCTTCGCACAACTGAGAGATCTGCATTTTGACCCTTCCAATGCCGTGGTCCACGTGGGTGGTGTTTTGTCTGTCGAGATAACTGTGTGCAGTCAGATGCCTGTCCCTGTTCACGTGGAGCAGATTGCTGTCAACGTCCACTTCAGCATCGAGAAAAACAGTTACCGGAAGACGGCTGAGTGGCTTACCAAGCACAAGACATCCAATGGGATTATTAACTTTCCAACTGAAACCTCATCTTTCCCTGCATCCCAGAACAGCTTGCCTGCACTGGAGTTGTATGAGATGTTTGAGAGAAGCCCTTCTGATAATTCCTTGAACACAACAGGGATTATTTGCAGAAATGTTCACATGCTTCTGAGAAGGCAGGAGAGCAGCTCTTCGCTAGAGACACCCTCAGGGGTGGCCCTGGAGGAAGGGGCCCACATGCTAAGGTGTAGCAATGTGACTCTGGAACCAGGGCCCAACACGATAACATTCAGGACTCAGGTATGTGTCCAGATTGGGAAGTCGCCTTCCTAGTTGACAAAGAAGGGCCATCGAGCTCACAAGGACTGAACTGAAGTGTGGTGAGAATTGAGTCAGAGTCCTGTTCTGTCAGCCCCGTTTCTGTCATTATCCTTAAAGCAAAATATACTAACATTTTATGTTGTATTTATATAATTGTATGGAAGCCGATACATTTTGAGCAAAGTTCTTAACATAGATATTTGTTTTTAGATTCAATAAGCTTTTTAACTAATTGGATTTTTAGATTTAGTTAGCTTTTCCCCCTGCGTATTAAAATACACTGTTGCTTGTTAAAATGAGATTTCAAAGAGGTAGTACACTTTGATGTTAAACCTTGTTTTCCTTTTGTGGCTCCCTGGATGTCAAAACCATTGCTTCTGACCCGCTCTGACATGAATTTTTCTCTGATGCAGCATATCCTGTAAGCCCCACTAGTTCAAGAGGATTTGGTCTGAGGAAAGTACAGCTGTTTGCCACATGTGTTTTTGGTCTACTCTTAGAGCAGGCTTTAAATCACATGCTGAATGTCTTCACTAAATACCCTTCAAAGAGAATGCCACAAATAAAGTTCCTTACGTTAAAAATACCTTGTTAGAAGTGTCAAGTCAGATGTACACATCAGTTACTCAGAGGATCATAGGCTGAGAGATGCTGAGACCCTTTTTGAGCAGCCCAAGTGCAGGCACACGAACAGGTGTAGGAGGGGAGAAATACAGTCATTCTGTGTTTCAGGGAGATCATGACACAGCTCTGCCTTAGGAGGCTCCTAATTGTGTGACATCTTTTCAAATGCCTGATTCTGACCCTAGGCCAGGGAGCCGGGGACATACACGCTCAGGCAGCTGTGTGCCTCCGTGGGCCCCGTGTGCTTCGTCCTTCCTCACATCTACCCGGTCGTGCAGTACGACGTGTACTCTCAGGAGCCCCAGCTGCACGTGGAGCCTCTGGCCGGTGAGTGCAGTCCCTGGCCACGGTGGCTGTGGTCTCAGAGGACTTTCTGAAATGTTCCAGTGGTTTTTAGTGGTGTCTGCCTTTAAGAGCCATTTTGGATAACTTAATGGAAATTTTGCCTGGGAACTAACTGACGAAGCCTCTTTTGTTCCTCTGAATACTTGCTTTACTGTAGTTGCTTTCGTGTTTAATAATGTAGTGTATCTGAAAATAAGTAATATAAAAGTATCTGAAAATAAATAATATAGTATATCTGAAAATAAGGAAAATAGAGAAATTAGCTGTGAGAGTAGAAAAAAGATACTCGGAAGTATTTTTTCTATTCTTTCATGTAACATAACAATCAACACAGAAGACGTCTGTGATCAAATGTGCAGGGATTTCTCCCACCAGCAAGCTGTGATCAGCCCTGCAGTGGACTCCAGCCGGGTGTCCTCCAGTCAGTCCCGACACAGTCTACTTGGAGATAGTGTTGGACCCCACAGGCTTTGTGGAGGCCGAGTCCCACAGACTGCCCCTCCCCTCAGTGCCAATGGCAGCCCCAGGTTGTTTTGCCTGTGCTTCTGATGAGCTAGAAATTGGGGTTCCCACAACCCCCTCCCTGAGTTTGATTAATTTGCTGTAGTGGCTCACAGAACACAGGGAAGCACATTTACTGGTATATTGTATTATGTTATGTTACATTATAAAGGACACAGATGAACAGATGCATAGGGCAGGGTATGGGGGAAGGGATCAGAGCTTCCATGCCCTCCCTGGGCAGGCGACCCTCCAGGAACCTCCATCCCAAAGTGCTCAGCTAGCTGGCAGCTTTCCACATACTGTCCTCTTGGACCTTTTATGAGACTTCATTACGTAGGCATGATTGGTTAAACTGATGATCCTTGGTGATCCAGCCCGTCTCCCCTTCCCTGGAGATTTCAGGGTGGGCTGAATGCCTTAACCCTCTAGTCCTGCTTTGGCCTTTCCTCTGATGGGTCCCCATCCTGAAGCAACCAGTCAGCTCATTAGCATACAAAAAATCATGGCTGTAGAGATTCTAAGGATTTTAGGCGTTAGTATGCCAGAAAATGGGGTTGAAGACCAAATACATATTTTACAATATCACATTAGCCAAGTATCAGCTAACATCTGCTGCAGGGAGTTTAATAAGTGCATATATTTATCTGCTTAGAGGTCCATTTCAGAGTCTAAATATTAGGTGTAGTTATTCTTCTCAGATCGGAAGTGTTTCCATGAGAGTGTCCATCAGACTTGACCCTCAGGCATGGCTGTTGGGAAATTCAAAGCTGCTGTCCTTTCTGATAAGTTCTGAGGTTGGGAGGAATCAGTGCAATGTGAAAACCACGTGGCAATTGGACACTGAAGAGTGAATGTCTCAGTTGTTTAGGTTGGGAATGATGCGTATACTTGCTTGTTTCTTCCATTTGGGGGGAAAATCCAGAAAAGCATTTTTTTCTACTTAATCTCCCCATTCTCCCTATTTTTATTCATTCAAACTTCTCCCATGGCCACCAGCAAAGGCCCTAAGACGCTGACACAGCAGTCAGACTCTCAGATGATCCCTTCAATTGAGGGACGTTTTGTGACAGAAGCAGAACTCAGCTGAGTGCGGCCCTGCCCTTCCTCTGGCAGCTGTGGCACCGCGCTTGCCCCCTGCCCTGCCTCCCTCTGTTCTCTCCCCTTCTTGGTCCTCGGATCTCAGAAACCTCAGCCCCTTTCTGCCCCTCCATGTCTGTCTGGGAGTAAGTGGTGGCCATCCTTGCTGTGGCCTAAACCTAAGAGCCTGCAGCCCTAAACTGAACAGGTCCGAGAAAACCCTGAGTGCACTGGCACATTTGAGTTTCCTTCCAGTCCTGCCTTAAGCCTCGTGATCTGATTCTCTCTTACTTACTTATTGGCAACTAAGAGACACAATTGGCATCATAATTCCTAGTTCTCTAAACCAGGGTGAGGGTAAGACCCCCTCAATTCATAGAGTCCTTTTCTTCCCATTAAGGTCCCCTCTCCACCCTGCAGGACACATCATTGAGAGTAAAGTTAGGGCAAAGGGAATGGAATTAAGTGAATTCATGAGGTATCCAAAATGAACAAATCCTTTGTAGTAAAAGAAACAGAGTTCCCCTGAACCTTACAGTAGGCCCCGAATTACTATTAATACTTCTGGTTGGTAGTGATGCTAATTGCTGTCTTTTTCCCTTTAGATAGCCTTTTGGCAGGTATTCCTCAGAAGGTCAAGTTCACTGTCACTACTGGCCATTATACAATAAAAAACGGGGACAGCCTCCAGCTCAGCAATGCGGAAGCCATGCTCATTCTGTGTCAGGCAGAGAACAGAGCCGTGATCTATTCTAACACAAGAGGTAAGGCACCAGCCTTCCAGTCTGAGGCAGTAGCGTAGGAGTTCCCTTGGCTTTGCCACACACCGTGAGAGTGTCAGAGTGACCCTGGTGTTGCTGCCATCCGTGAGCGTGGCCTAACACCTCTGTGCCCTGGGCTGTCCTCAGGTGGTGTCTGGAGTCAGTGCTCTGTACGCGCCCTGGGGCCCGGCGCCTGGGCGGGGTGTTTCCCTTGAGGGGAGTGGGCAGGGAGTGGCGTGCCCCCGAGTGGCCAGGCGGCGCTGCTCTGGCTAAGGACATGAGGAACTGCATCACTGGTGGCTCCTGCTCTGTGCTGTGCCCCACCAGCCTCTGCCCACCCTGCCCCACTCCACCAGTCAGAAAACTTGCAGCGTCCCCCAGTCCCTGGCCACGAGGAATGGAAAAGGAAAGACCCTGCTCCCTTTCTGAGGGGTGCTGATCCACTGATGGGGTGCAGTGGGAACGAGGACACCTGCAGGCACACACAGGATGTGGGTGGGCCACATGGGGAGTGTCCTTGTGCTGTCTTCAGATGGAGAGCGGTGACAGCTGTCTGGGCTCTGCCCGCTGCGCTGTGGCCCTGTCCTGAGGGTTTGTTCCTGGGTTTTCCTGCCTTTCCCTCCACCGCAGTCCTTCCACGTGCAGAGGAGCAGGAGGAGTCGGCTGCAGCCCCACTACTGGGCCCATCACCTACTAGAAGTGAACAGGAAAATGAAACAGAGGGGAACGTGTTTGCAGTGACTTTTTCTGTCTTTCGTAGAACAGTCTTCCAACGCATCGCTCCGGATTCAGTCCTCTGACAAGGTCACGAGCATCAGTCTGCCCGTTGTGCCTGCCTATCACATGATTGAATTTGAACTGGAAGTCCTCTCTTCACCTTCAGCCCCAGCACCCAGAGGGGAGAGTGACCTGCTGGGGACGCCGGAACCCCATTGGAAGCATAAGGACAAGCAGAAGACTGGCCCCTGCATGGTCACCACGGACCACAAAGTGAGGAGGGGCTGTGGAGTAGCTGGGCCTGCGGTGGCAGTGCCCGCCTGTCCTGCCTGCTGTGAACGGTAGTGCGGCGGAGATGCCGAGCCCCCGAGCATTTGTGCCTGTGAACCCCATCTTGCCAGGATGCAGACAGACAGGCTGTAATGTTCCCAACCAAGAGGACAGGCAGTTGACTGCAAGAGCGACAGTGGGAGCCTAGGCGTGAGGGAGCTGGACCTGGGCCGCCGTCTGTGCCGTGGGCAGGCGAGGGGAGCTTGTGTGTGGTGTGCTTCGGTTCCTGTCCCCTGAAACGTCACATCAGACTTAGCCAGGAAGGAGCTCTGTCATGGTAGGCCTTGGTGCTGGTATTTGTCGCCAGTTATCTGAGAGATACATGGTTTGGTCCCAGACTGTGTTGCTGGCATCGTGTTTCTCTGAGGTGGACCGCGGCTTGTGACAGAGTGGGTCTGAGGGCGCTTTTGACACCCGGGGCTGCAGTGTATGCCAAGAGCCCTAGGATAAAAGGGTAGGGAAAACCACCTTTCACAGAAAATTACCACACAAGTCCACACCTAAGAACAATGTTTTAATTTTCAGTTCTTGAAGAGTTAAACAGTCTCTTCCCCTTGTCTCATAAAGAGGTTCCTGAGCAAGGGTGACACTGGCTGCCGTGGGACACTTAGCGCTGAGTTCATGCGTTTTGTGCAGGAGTGAGCGGGAGCCGAGACCTGCTCCCTGGCCCTTGAGGGGACTGACAGCTCTGTGCACGTGGCGCCCTCATCGGCTGTTTCCCAGTGACATGTTGGCCTCAGCTGGGTTCAGTGCTCAGATGGTTCCTCTCGCTGTGGCGTGGTCACTGATTAGTGTCACCGGGTGTATGTGACTAAGGCACTTTGTCATAGCATCTTGCCTGTTAAAACACGTCTGGTATCACAGCCCCACGTGTGTGGGAACAGGAGGTGGGTCTGCTGCTTGTGAGGGTACCTGTGCTCTGTAGCCATGGAGACCCTTCTGGTGATCTGTGGACATTCTACCAGTTCTGCGTGTGTTTTCTGTGAACATAGCTTCCTGTTTCTGGTGTGTGTATGTTTGATAGGGTGTTGCTTTCTGAACAGTGAGTGGTGAAGCCATAGTAACATGTCTGGGAATGGGCAGCCACTGCACATGTGGCTGGGTGGTGGCGGTGGCCGCACCGTCTGTCAGGAGAGTGGGCTGAGTGTGTGTCCTCTGCTTCTTCCTCAGGTGTCCATTGACTGCCCGTGGTCCATCTACTCCACTGTCATTGCACTGACCTTCAGCGTGCCCTTCAGGACCACGCACTCCCTGCTATCCTCTGGAACACGGTGAGGGAGGCATGGTGGGCAGGCCCTGGCTTCCTTCCCAGGACTCTCCTAAGTGGAGACTGTTTGCTTTCAAAGCTTGGCCTGAGAGATGACTAAAGATATTTTCTTACATAGCCATGATGCTGTCATCCATCTGTAAAAATTCACAGTATTTCCCTGGTGTCCTGTGACATCCAGACCATATTCAGATTTTTCTAGCTGTCTTAAAAATGACTCTTTACAGTTGATTTGTGCGATTCAGGGTCCACACAAAGTCTCCATTTCACTACTAGATCTCTTTTTGTGCCTCTTTCCCTGTTTTTTAAGCCACTGACTTATTGACACACTCAGGTCAGTTGTCCTCTGGAAGTTCTGCCATTTTGGATTTGGCTGGTTGCATCTTCATGGGTTTGACTAATTCCCCTGTCCTTGTGTCTCTTGCCAATTGCTAGTTAACCTGCAGAACAGGGTTTTTCAGCCTCGGTGCTGCTGACGTCCTGGGCTGGACAGTTCCTATTGAGGGGCTGTCCTGAGCACGGTAGGGTGTCGGGCAGTGGGCTCTCCCACTAGGTCCCAGGAGCACTCTTCACCCCCAGTTGTAACAGCCACAGATGTCTGTAGACATTGCCCAGTGTCCCCTGGTACAGGTCAAATTGGAGAACACCTGTGCTCGAGTCTCGATTAGACTCCGATTCGGTTTTGGGCGAGACAGTTTGGAGGGGTGTTGCGTGCTCACGTTTCACTTCATCAGCAGACCCCTGGTGTCTAGTTGTCCACCCTGGGGATGACACTAGAGGCTCAGGGTGCTGGCCCGGCCTCTCGCTGTCACATTCCCTTTTGCTTTCATCTGTTGATGCGGGTTGGATAATTTGGAAACAAAAATGTGAGAATCACATTCCGAATGGAATATTATGCTGGCAGCTCTTTTTTCCCTTCACAGCAAGAGAACTGTAGGTCTTAATGGTTAAAAGCATCAATAATCTCTAGAAGAACCTGAGATGCTTATTTTAAGGAATTATTTTTTAAAACTCTACCTGTAATGGTAATTAAGGTGAGCCTTGCAGCTTTTCAACAAGCAATCATTACTTCTAGTGATGGAGGGTAATCACTGCTCTCTCCTGCGTAATTCATTGCAGTCTAGCGTGTGTTTAGGATGATCAGTTATAATCATTTAATAATCCTGCACCAGAAACAGAATAGTTTTGTTTCATTTTCCCACAGAAACACCTTGTTTAAGAAGGATTTGTTGTTTTCATGTGAAATCAGAAGTAGAAACATCTGCAACAACTTACTCAGATTTCGCCTTGTCACTTTTTTGATTCTCATTAGAGAAGGTCTCCTTAACAAAGTTAAAATATGTTTAATAAAGTTTTAAAATGTCAAAATCACATTTCTTATTTTTCTGTTTTAGGAAATACATTCAAGTTTGCATCCAGAATTTGTCGGAGCTGGACTTTCAGCTGTCAGATAGTGACCTCGTCGACACTGGGGATGGCACCAGCCTGCAGCTGATGCCACTGAACACGCAGGCCCAGCAGGTAAACGCTTGCTAGACCTGAGCGTCGGCTTCTCAGCAGAGAACTGGAGTGTGAGATGTGGGATCTGCAGTGTTTTGATGAAAGGGACACCGTGTGTTTTGAGACTTAGCCTTTAGACACAGAGAGCAGTCTCACTGCCAGTTGGCAGAAGCTCCTGTATCAGTGCCTGTAGGACTGCTCTCACACCAGAGCAGTGCTGGCCGGGATGCGCATGTTCCTGTTTGACTTGTGTAGCACGTGGGCTTATTGTGAGCTGAGTGGCAGGATGGATCAGGAAACAGATTGATACCTGTATTTTTAGAATTAAATCTTAAACTTTTCCTACTCTATGCATAGATTTATGCAAATGCAAGCTTGTGTTTGAATCTGCTGTTGGTTGCATGGACACCGTCACTCATAGGAAATGGAGACTGGCCCATTGTAATTAAATGCTGCCTGTGCCAGAGGAAGAACTCTTGTGTTGGTGGGGCTTTGTGAGGGGCCACGTTCATGGTCACGCTGCCTGGCTCAATCCTGACCTCGCTTTTATTTCTGTTTTTCACATGTGTTTTTAGACAGTGAATGCTGAGTCAAAGAAGATCAAAGGTTTTCTTAATGGACATTTATATCTTTAGCATTTCCAAAGGATTTTTCCCCACCAGTACTTCACTACTTTCAAATCTAACCTGATCCTGTCACTGTACTTATAGGCGTGGACTTTATGTGTCTTAGTGGTGTTTGGTCCATACGTTAGATTTGGTTCTAAATTAATGTTAAATATAGGCTGAGCGCGGTGGCTCACTCCTGTAATCCTAGCACTCTGGGAAGCCTAGACGGGTGGATTGCTCAAGGTCAGGAGTTCAAAACCAGCCTGAGCAAGAGTGAGACCCCCGTCTCTACTATAAATAGAAAGAAATTAATTGGCCAACTAAACATATATATATATAAAAATTAGCCGGGCATGGTGGTGCATGCCTGTAGTCCCAGTTACTCAGGAGGCTGAGGTAGGAGGATCGCTTGAGCCCAGGAGTTTGAGGTTGCTGTGAGCTAGGCTGACGCCACAGCACTCTAGCCCGGGCAACAAAAGTGAGACTCTGTCTAAAAAAAAAAAATGTTAAATATAAAATAATTAGCATGGATGTAAAGACACCCTATCTGTCTGTCTGTCTATCTGAGACAGAGTCTCACTCTATTGCTCAGGCTAGAGTCCAGTGGCATCATCATAGCTCACAGCAACCTCAAACTCCTGGGCTTAAGCCATCCTCTTGCCTCGGCCCCTTGAATAGCTGAGACTATGTGCGCACCACCATGCCTGGCCAATTTTTTTGTTTTTTTTAATTTTCATAGAGACAAGGTCTTGCTGCTGCCCAGGCTGGTCTCGAAATCCTGGCCTCAAGCAATCCTCCCACTTGTGCCTCCCAGAGTGCTGGGATTACAGGTGTGAGCCACCACACCTGGCCAAGATGTATTTTTTAATTGGTTGATGACATTTTCCCCTGTTTTGGAGATGTATAGGATATTCTATATGTAAATTAATAAATATTCTTTAAGTTTCTGTTTTATGATCCCCTGTGCTGTGAAGCTTATGGAATCATAACAAATTAAAACCTTTATACCAGTTCTGTGCAGTCTTCTGCCTGAGCAGGGCCAGGCAGGAGGAGCCAGGGTGGTGGTGGGCGCTGCAGACAACGGGGCACATGCTCCGGGGGGCCTCCGTCCTGCCTTCCTTTTGTACGAAGTGTGCTGTTTCACTGCAATGTTTGTTTCATCTCTGAGGTTCGTGGTACCGTGTGTACAATGACAGCAACTCTCTTTGCAGCGTATCTACAGCAAGCAGTTGGTGTTCTTTGTGTGGGAGTTGAAGTGGACGCAGGAGCCTCCCCCTTCTCTGCATTGCCGCTTCTCCGTGGGATTCTCCCCAGCTTCTGAAGAACGGCTGTCTATCTCCTTAAAGCCGTATACTTATGAATTTCGCGTGGAAAATTTTTTTGTACGTAATGTATTATTTTTGGGAGGAGTCTGGGGTGGGAAAATGAAAGATGGCATCATACTCTTTATTATCTGAACCATCAAATAGACAAATTCTTTCAAAGTAATGAAGTAGCAGCTCGGGGAAACTAGTTAATTGTCAGGGTAGTTGGATCACTGGTCCTTCTCAGGTGACACACCTGAGACACCTGCACTCCCGGTGGCATCTCTGAGATGAGTGTTTATCATTCCGAAAGCCCAGACTCCTTTTCTCTTCTTCCTTTTCTTTTTCTTATGTTGACTTAGTAACTTCCTGGAAATATTTCTTAGGGTCATTTCCTCTTGATCATTAGCTACTCCTCAGGGGCATTACTTTCTAAGGCATAGCTCTAGTTTTTTAGAAGAAGAACTGGAAATATTAAGAGAATTTGCTTGTTGAATATTGTGAAGATTTCTGTATAACCACTGCATCTTTGGGGCAGAAACCAATTTAAGTGTGGAGCTAAAAGTAACATTTGAGCTAGGTATGATACAGTTGTGTTTTTGTGTTTATTTAAAGAGATCATTTGATTTAGTATTGTGTAATTTTAACATATTTCCTTTTCTTCTCTTTACTACTTAAAATTGTCAGTGTTTTATTTGAGGTGTTTGTATTTGTAGTTTTTGATATTAGTAGTTTTCTTCTCTGCCTTCTTCCAACCAAAACAGACTGATCGTTTTGGCCTTCATGTTTTATTTAACTATCCTTATTTGCCTTAGAGTATGGAAGATACTTACCAGCATAATTTATCTGTTTGCAGTATAAACAGATGCCTTTTTGTTGTGTTAATGGAAGCTGACCATTAAATCATTAGTATATTAAAGAGTCTGCATAAATATAATCTGTTTGCTTATTGCAGATGATTATTGCTAATTGCAGATTTCACTGTTATTCCTTTTCTATCTTAATTTGGAGAGGTAGAAAAAAGAGTATAGAAAGAATTTCCCTTTAGAACTGTATAAGCTGAGTAAAAGGCCAGAGAAAAATACTTGGCAGATTGTTCTTTTCAAAACTGGTATTCTGAGGCTCTGAAATATAGATAGCACTTAAAAAAATTTTTTTTAAAATTATTATGGGTACATAATAGTTGTATATCTTTATAGGGTACACATGATATTCTGGTAGAGGCATACGATGTAAATAAATCAAATCAGGATAATAGTCCTCACTTCCTTCTCCCCTGGACCCTAGACACCCGCTAATCTGTAGTCAAATATGTCTCCATGGGTTTGCTTGTTCTGAACATTTCATGTAAATGAGATCATATTATACGTGATGTTTTTGTTATTGGCTTCTTTTACGTAGCATAATGTTCTTAAGGTTCATCTATTTTGTAGCATCTGTCAGTCCTTCATTCCTTTTCATGACTGAATAGTATTCCATTGTATGGATATGCCATGCCGCATTTTGTTTATCTATTAGTGCCGGTAATCCGAGTTGTTTCCACTTTGGGGCTATTATGAATAATGACACTATGAAAAAAATATATGTACAAGTTGTTATGTGGACATGTGTATTCAGGTCTCTTGGGTAAGTTCCTAAGAGTGGAATGGCTGGGTCACATGGTGACTCTGGTTACCTTTGTGAGAAACTGCCAAACTGCTTTTCCAAGAGGCTGCACCACTTCACATTCCTGCCAGCAACGTAATGGGTTCCAGCTAGAGCGGAGAGAGTTTCAATTTCTACACATCGTTGCCAACACTTGTTTCTGCTGTCTTTTTGACTACTGCAGTCCCAGGGGCTATGAAGGGGATCCCTGGCTTTGGTTTGTATTTCCCTCATGGCTAGTGATGGTCGAACATCCTCTATATGCCTATTGACCGTTTGTGTATCTTCTCTGGAAGGATGTCTATTCAAATTTTTTGCTCATTTTTAAATAGGGTTATTTGTCTTTTTATTATTGAATTGTAAGTTCTTTATATTTTCTGGATATGAGTTCCTTATATATGATTTGCAAATATCCTCTCCCATTCTGTGAGCTGTCTTTTTATTTTATTTTCTTGATGGTGTCCTTTGAAGCACAGAAGTTTTAAATTTGGTGAAGTCCAGTCTCTCTCTCTCTCTCTTTTGTTGCTTGAATTATTGGTTTTGGATCTAAGAAATCATCACTTAATCCCAGGTCAAAGGATTTCCTCCTGTGTTTTCTTCTAAGACGTTCATAGCTTCGGCACCCACGTCCAGGTCTGCGCGCACTCTGCGTCAGTCTGTGTGTGGTGACGGGGGTCCTCACTTGCTCCCCCCGTGGCTCGTCTCATTCCCGGTGCCGCTCTTTCCCTCGGTGGTCGTGGCACACTTCTGGAGGTCAGTCGTTCATAAATGTTAGGGTTTCTCTCTCAAGAGGCTTGTTGTTTCTGGTCACTGTACCTGCGGCCCCCACAGCTGCTGTCCGGTGCGGGGGGGCCGATGCTGCCCTGTGGTGCAGCGCCTTCCTCAGCCACCCGCCCCCAAGTGCAGGCAGAGGCAGTGGCCGTGAGCGCGCTCCTGAGCAGACCCCTCCCAGCGGCGCTGCGCACCCTGTGCTGCCTCTTGCTGGGCTCAGAAGCAGCCCAGCTGCTCCCTCTGGAAGCCGCTGGAGTGGGGGGTGTTTCGGTGAGCTGCAGCCGTGCTGCCACTCTTCCCTGTCACTTTTCCCTTTCCTCTTGCTGCCCCTGCTTCAGCCCGCCCAGGGCCTGAAGGCTGCCCCTCCAGGCAGAGGGCGCACACGCGTGTGCATCTGTGTATTCTCCCAGCGCGGCCCCTCTGTAGCTCGGTGCTGGTTTGTGCCGTCTCGGAACAGATTTAATTGGGAATTTGATAGGAAAATCACCTAGAAAGGCATAAGGGACTATTGGTTAGCTCCACTAATACCTAAAAAAATCTTTTATTTTGGCATCAGCCTTTGGAAAAATACGTTCAGAAATCTCTTATTTGAACATTTTACAATACCAGCAGAACACTTTTAAATCAAGTTAAATTAAGTAATTATTTTATAGGTATGTTAAATGGAAGAGTGCTGACTTTAGAAGTGAAACTGCTGGCGTGTGGTGGCAGGCGGCTTGCTCCTTTGCTGGTTGTGGTGGTGGTAGATAAGCACGTGTGAGTGCCACTTAGAATAGAGTGATTGTGGAGAGGGAAAGGTGGAGAGAGTAGGTGTGGACTGAATCGGATGACATGAAGGAATTCATGTTAATTTTGCTAGTTGCGGCAATGGCATTGTGTTTTGGTGGGAAAATGTCTGTGTTTTCTGCAATGCGTTCTGCAGCGTGTGGGCTGAAACGGCAGGGTGTCTGAAGTTTGCCCTGAGGCACCTCAGGCAAGCACAGCGATGCAGGTCAAAGGTCAGTGAAGTGAGTGGAGCAAAGTGTTGGCAGTCTGAGTCCAGGTGACGGGCTTGTGGAGGGCACCATGCTGTCCATTCTTCTTAAGCTTGAAAATATCTACAACCCACAAAAAGGTTTTAGGGCCCTAGAGTTGGGCTGCAAGAACACCGTGTCGGCCGCAGGGTCCTGAGAGCAAGCAGCCGCCATTGCTCTTCTGCTGCCAAGGTGACAGATGTCTTTCCTCGGGGCTCTAGGTCTGTGGGCAGCTCCGAGTTTGCCTTCTGTTGCGCTTCTTAAGATTGTTCGAGTACATTTGCTTGGAACTTTTCTCCTCCTGTCCTGCCTAGACCTTGTATAACGTGAAGGCTGAGATACTCCCCCCTGCGGGGACGGAATACTGCAGGACGGGCTCGCTCTGCTCGCTGGAGGTGTCCATCACGCGGCTCTCGGACCTCTTGGAGGTGGATAAGGACGACGCGCTGACAGAATCCGAAGACTATTTCTCGACAAAGCTGATGTATGAAGGTAGGTTAGAGGCTGCTTTTCTCCTAGCTTTTGTCATAATCGAGCGCTTTAAGTGAGTGTTCCCTGTCTTTCACAAAATGCAGTGTTCCTTATCTAAAGCGGGGTTATTCTCGAGTTAAAAGAGCTTGTTTGATGTAATAGTTTCACCATATGACAAGGTTGTAAGCTCACCAGATGTTGAACTTGGTCATTGTGGAGCATTCGTACCAGTAATTTACCCAGCAATTGTGGGGCTCAGCGCTGAGAATGCAGTGGCACCTAGGGACGCCCTCTCCTCTCCACGTGCGGTTAGGGGTCTTTCCACTGCTCCCGAGCAAAGTTCAGACTCCACTGCATCAAGGCTTCTGCGACCTCCTGCCCCGCCCCACCCCATTCCCTCCAGCCTCCCCACCTACTCATGTGGGCCCCCCCACGTGCCCAGGCTCCCCTCCCTCCCCCACCCTTACGTGCCCATTTCCCCCACTTCCCCTTCACTCCAGGCCCCGCAGCCTGCTGTCTCAGAGCTCTGCAGCTTCGCTCTGGCGTTCTCAGAGCTTTTCGTTTGGGGACCTTTTATGCTCTAAAGTGATTAAGGAGCAAAACATTTATTTATTAATTTACTTTAAAACAACAACAAAAAACCCATTACATGACATTATTCATGAAAAATAACTTTTTTACAAAGGTTTTTTTACAAAAAATAAGGGAAGGATGACATTGTTTTGCAGTCTCTCAAATCTCTGTAATATCTAGCTTACTCGAAGGTATCTGAATTTTCATATCTAGTTTCTGCATTCAGTCTGAGGTGATAATCTTGTGTTGGTATAAAGCACATGAAGAAACTCCAGCTTCATAAAGATTCATAGTTGGGAAAGGGAGAAACACTCTAACACCTGTCAGATGATTGCAGATACTCTTCTTCGATACCACACCAGAACTTGCGAGTAGTGAGGTCAAAGTCACAGGGATGGACTTGCACTCCTGCCTTGCGTTTTGAATGGATCCTTTACGCAGATGTCATTTTGTAATTGGTCATTTGTGTTTCTTGAGTTGTGCAGACCTTCCATATGTGGACATCTTTTATTTGACAATATCAAAAATGCCCATTCGTGAAACTCACGCTGACCTCTCAGGAAGGTCTTTGAGCATTGGGACTCTGTCAGGCTCACAGTGGCTAATGCAAGTTTTCAGAAATTCTAATTTGTACTTAAAGTCTCAAAATTACATCATTGGCAACAAGTACCTTGGTGGTTTTCTTTGAAGCGACAGGCACACATCATTCATTTCAGTGAAATGTCTGCCAATACCCAGGACTGAATGTCATCAGTCTGCCGGTTGTTCTTTCCAGAGAAAAGGGTGTTCGTGAGAACAAAGGCTGGCTCGGCCCACAGCACAGAGGACTGCACGGTGCTTTCCTTGAGCAGCTGTTACACTGCCATGGGGCCATCACAGAGAATGTCAAGAGGCAGTGGCTCACGCCTATAATCCCAGTGCTTTGGGAGGCTGAGGCAGAAGGATCACTTGAGGTCAGGAGTTCAAGACACAGCCAGACCCTGTCTCTACCCAAAAAAAAAGATGATGATGATGATGATGATGGATACTACAGACTAGAAATAACCCATGTGTCCGTTAGCTCAAGAGTGGTTAAACAGACTGGCAGGTCTGCACAGCGGACCCCTACTCAGCATTGAGACAGGATGAGCTGTTGATAAAGCCACGGCGTGGATGGCTCCTAAAGGCCTCCTACTAAGTGACAAAGCCAGTCCTGTCAGCTTGGGTCCTGTGTGGGTCCCTTTCTCTGTGGGTCCTCCAGGTGCCGAGCTTATAAGAGGGAGAGGGGTCAGTGGTGGACGGTCAGGGCAGGGGTGGGGCAGGCAGCAGGAGGCCATCCGTGGTGACGGGCAGTTCCGTGCCTGGGCCGTGGTAGTGGTCACAGGCGTCTACATGTGTGGCACATGCCATTGAGTTATACACAGAGACTTACTACCCCGATGACGAGTGCCTGCCACAGCTGGGGAGATCCCAGGGAGCTGTGTGGTCTAGTTGATAGTTGTGCCAGTGTCAGTTTTAGTATTAGGTAGGATGGCACAGTGGAGGACGCTGGTGATGGGGGACATGTGACCCTTCTACTATTTTCGCAATGTCTTGTGAGTCTGTAAACATTTAAAAATTTACGAAAAAAGATGTATACTCAAGAGTTGAATTTAATAAAATTAATTTTGACTGCTTCATAAAGGGCATTTTTAAATAAAAGTGGCTTTTTTGCTGTGAGTTCCCGGTAGTGAAGAGCGTGGTCGTTGTGGCTGTGTGCACAGTCCGCACCATGCCCTTGCCGCTGTCCTGCCGGCAGCACCTGGACAGGTGGCGGGGAGGGGGGGGAGGGGGGGCTGCTGTGAGATCGTGGTGCCCTGAGGGCGCTGCCGGGAGAACTCTTGCTCCATTGCCTCCTTCATGACTCTGCGTGGGCCTCTGCGTGTCACGTGGTGCCACCTGTGCTCCAAGTCCCCATCCCAACCTGCAGGAAGCCGCACTCTGTGATCCTCTTCTCTGCTGCTCATGGCCCTTTGGTCTCACACGTCTTGGGCTATAGCTTGTTGTCTTCATGACAGGAAGCTGTGACCTCTTTGCCAGGTCGTCTGCATCCTGGGCAGGATCCTGTCCTGTTCGCTGTCGTTTCTCCAGGCTGGTCCTGATGAATGCTCACGTAGTGTGTGAACTGCCCTGAACTAAGTGAAGGCTGTGTGTTAATAATTAGGGTTAGCGCGAACACCTGCCGTGTATCAGCACGCCCAGTCCCGGGAGCCACGCTGCACGTTCCACATCCGTGCCTCTTTCCCTCCTCTTGAAGCAGCTCTTCTAGGTCGCTGGTGTCGTCACCACGCCTCGCAGTAATCAAGCCTGGAGGCCTCAGGAGGGCTGTCCGGGTGTCGGAGTTGGGATTCAGACCCACAGGTCTTTGGCGACGCCACTTAACCAGCGCAGCTAGCACTCTGCACCGCCACCTGCTCCTGATTTAATAGCCAAAGTCGCCATACTTTTGAAGAATCGCACACAAAATCTGCAAGGAGATTTCAAATCATCTTTTTTTACTTATTAATTTCAGAGAAAAATGCAGCTTTCCATATGCATGTGGCATGGTTCAGTCTAAACTGGAACTGATAGAGTGTTGGATTAAACGAAATACGTTTCTTAGTGATTAAAACATACAAGTTTTATCTAAAGGGGCAGTTGTAAGACATTGAGATATGTATTTTCCAGTTCTGGGTTCTACACTCTCGAGTGTCTAAGGAGTATCACTGATGGTTCTTACTTTGGTGTGACTCCTGAGTGGGCTGTCCTGGGGTCAACACAGCGGCTTCCTCTTTGTTGCAGTTGTCGACAACAGTAGCAACTGGGCTGTGTGTGGGAAGAGTTGTGGTGTCATCTCCATGCCAGTGGCTGCTCAGGCCACCCACAGAGTCCACATGGAAGTGATGCCTCTGTTTGCAGGGTACCTCCCCCTGCCCGACGTCAGGCTGTTTAAGTACCTCCCCCACCACTCTGCACACTCCTCTCAGCTGGATGCCGGTAAGGACTTCCTAAGAGCAAGCGTTCGTTACTTGGGTAGGAGATAGCTTTGTGCGGAGAGGGATAAACTAGAGTCACGGCAGCCGAGAAAGAGCGAGTTTTAGTGTCCGTAGACTGCTAATAATACCCAAACTGGGTCCCTGTACCAAGTCCAGGTGCCACCCTGGGGCTGGACCCTGTGTGCTGGGACCTTCTGGAAAGGGGCCGTCTCGGTGACGTCTCCTGCACTTTGAGGTGGGTGTCAGCGTGGCTTGGGTCTGACGCCCGATGTGTTTTGCAGACAGCTGGATAGAAAACGACAGCCTGTCGGTGGACAAGCACGGGGACGACCAGCTGGACAGCAGCAGCATCAAGAGCAGGGGCAGCGCGCACTCGGCCGCCAGCAGCGAGCACAAGGGCCTGCCCATGCCCCGCTTGCAGGCGCTGCCGGCCGGCCAGGTCTTCAACTCTAGCTCCGGCATGCAGGTCCTCGTCATCCCCAGCCAAGACGACCACGTCCTGGAAGTCAGTGTCACATGACAGGGCCAGGGGAGCAGACACCACCGCCCGCTGTGAGTGCGCTCTGAGGGACGGTGCCCGGATTCTCCTCTCTCAGGCTCTAGCCAGACTCCCTGTGATCCTGCCGGGCCACGAGGCCTCAGAGAATGGCGTTGCACAGCTGCTCAGCTGAGTTCTCGTGACTGTCGTGTTGTCTGTGATATTCAATGACTTATTTTCTCACCCCATCCCCCTGCTGGTGTCCTACCGTGTTTGCTCAGAGCCCTGGCTCCCCGCTCTTCCTCACTCACTGCTCATATCAGTTTTCTCCGCGTCTCTCCGCTGAGCAGCCCTCCGCCTGCTGGCTCTTCACGGAAGCCTTCGTCTTTCAGGTAGACACTCAGCAGGCCTTGCAGTCCTCGTAGACTCACGTGTGTGCCTTTCTGGTCACACGGCTGCCCCATTTCCGGACCAGGGTGGATTTGTGCATCTCCTAAGGGATGAAACACAGTCCTTTACCACAGATAATCTCATTGTGCTTTTCTAGAATAACACCCTTTGAGGGCAGGGGTGGAGGGGATGGGGGTGAGGGGTGGGTGGGGAGGGAGCATAACCCCTTCTGTGCCTTGGGATGCCAGAGCTGGGCGGACCCGGAGGTCCGTCACCAGAGCCATGTTAAAGGTACTTAGGAAAGACTAGACCAGGGCATGGGGAGCAACTTGGCAATGAAATAGTTTAGGGATAAATGTTTCTGGAACCCTGTTTCCCCCCGTAATGTTGATTGAATATCATATGCACTCAGAATTAAATATATATTTAATTTAATTATCATTATATATTTGGGGGTTAATATGTTGTTTTTTTTCTCTTACCTTTAAAGTCTTTACATGTAATTGTAGCTGTATAATCAATATTTTATTTTGCACCTTAAGTCTTAGAAATTAAGATGTTCCATTTAAAACGAAGATATGGGGGGGTCCTCTGGGTGTTTCTCTAGTCTGGTTGTAGGGCAGGACGTGAGTCCTGGGACAACCTTTGCTGGCCCACTCAAGTGCAGTCATAGAGTTCGAATGGATTAATTTGCTTTTGGTTGTAAATTTAATTGTACATATAGTTGATTTATTATTTTTAAAAATACAGACTAACTGATACCATGTTTATGTATAAGTTGCACCAAAAATCAAGGACAGACATAAATGTGAGTTTGTTTTTACTGGTGTGAAAGTCACAGCTTGTAAATAAGTGTTGTATGTATTAAACCTTTTCCAGCTTTCCAAAGCAATGTATTTTTGTACATATGAGATAGAGTTCTCTGAATTCACTGGGGAAGTGTGCTTGGATTGCACTCGGCAAGATTAACGCAAGTGGGTATGGTTGGCCCGGCAGAGGTGGGGTGGTGCGACTAACCTCAGATGTGTGAGCTGCAGAGAGAGGAGCGCCCACCGCTGCCCGGTCCTGCAGGGCACTGTGCTCCCAGGGGCTGTGGGTGGGGAGGGGGAACAGCGAACAGCGCGGAGCAGCGGTTTCCAGTATTCTCCATGTTGTCTTTGACCCAGTCAATAAATAAAGGTGGTGTGATTCTTCCTCACATGTCTTTTTCATTTGTAGAAATTGGAGAAATGTGTAAGGAAGATTAAATGTTTAATTAAACTTTTCAGAAATTTATCTTCCTTATGTGCAGTTTAAAACTAATAAACTTGGTCAAACTGGTTAGCAAATTAGAACTTCTGAATCTAACAATAGTTTAGGGTTTCTAAATTAAGATTTTTTATTATAAAAATTGATTGGTTGACCTACAGATCTGCCAAGTCCTGTGAATGAAGAGATCTTTTAGAGTTGAGCTGTCAGAAAAGCCTCTGCCCCATGTTGTCAGCCTTGGAGCCAAGAGAACATACCCTTCCTCAGTGTGTAATGTACACCTCTAACCTTCCCTGAGAGAGAATGTGGTTAAATGTTTAATTTATTACTCTTTGATTTTCTTGTATCTGGAGTCTACACCCAGGAGGAAATTTTCCAATTACATACATATTTAGAGGAAGAAAAAGAAGAGGAAATACAAAATGTTTATGGTGGTTTCTTAATGTCTGGAAATTGAATTTAGATTTGTCAGTTTTTTTTCCCCTAATTAACATAAAGGTTCTTTTACAAACTAAGTTACGTGAATGCTTCTCCCTTTTTTTAAAAACAAAATGTCACCCAAAACTTTGTCATATTTTTCTTAATATTCATAAGAGTAACTAAAAGGCTGTAATTGGATTTTTATTGTTTAATAATTGTTTTAAATAAAGTAAGGTTTATGTCTTTGAGACAAGCTGGTTTTGTTGGTAAAGATGTGGCAGCTGTTAAAATAATTGTGAAGCCAGATATGCAATGTGTATGTATCTAGAAAGCAAAGAATATGTATCTGCAGAACATGTAAATATTAATACTAGCAAATGGGAAAGTAAGTTATAATTTTTGTGAATTTCATGGGGTCTCCTATGATTGGAAAAATTATAACTCCTCTGATTCTAATGTGGAAATTGTATTTAATCTGAAAATGACTTTTACCTACAGTTCATTGTCAGCACAGCCTGGGGTGGGTCAGATTCCTATATTAATATTAGTAAGTCTTGGTGAGGATAGATATCCCAAAAAGTTAGTAAAGAAAACATACACAAGGCTTCTATTCAGTTTTTCTTTAATGTTTAAAGATGAAGTTAAACACTCCATGTTTGTAAATAAAATGAAAAGTCACACCACTTTTTATAAAAGAAGTGGGCTGATCTAAATGTTTTACTTTCAGCTGTGATCTTCAGAATAAACCCTACAGGATTTTAAAATTGTATTCTTCATGACAGTGCCCCTTTCTCTGAGTTACTCATCCCCATCGGGCTGTGAGGGCCGCAGACATCACTGATAGGTTTTGTTGGGATTCTGTGATTGGAAAAGGCGACAAGCTGGTGACTTTGACACTGCAGGTATTAATTCCATTTTCACGGTTTACTATGAAAAGTCTTTTCACATTCTGTAATATATTGTTAGACTAAAACCATTGTACTAAGACTTTAAAATGTAAGCATTACAATGCTGAAAATACACATTTTAAGAAGAAACTACTGTTCTGAGCTTATTCGTTTGCTATGGCCTGGCGTGACAACTGAGCGTGTGACGCTAAAAGATTTTCTAGTTTTCCCCACGCAGCCCTTGTCCCGGCTCTCAGGCCTGGACCATTTCGCCTTTTGCGGGGCGTCACGGCTTTTTTCAGTTTCTTGCCCAGGGCTCACAAGAGCCCCACGTCTGCGCCCCCAGAGCCTTCGGGTTTGTGGGCGTTCGGGTCGCCTCCGAGCGTCTGGCAGCACCCCGGGCACTGGCTGGCCGGGGGCTGGGGGCCAACAGTCCCTCCGAACCTCCGGTTTTCCAGCTTCGTTCAGACTCTTGCCTCTCCGTTTTCCCTTTCTTTATCTTGGAGAGCTGTTAAGAAATAGGTCTGCAGGGAGGCCCTCCAGAGACTGGACCAGCCACCACTTCCCTCGGGCCTGGCGCACGTGCGCCGCCCTGCGCTGGCGCGGCGGCGGCTGGGGACGGGCCTCGGGCTCAGGCTCCGCCCTAGGGTGTGGCTGGGCTGGGGACGGGCCTCGGGCTCAGGCTCCGCCCTAGGGTGTGGCTGGGGTGGGGCGGGGCCCTCGGGCTCAGGCTCCGCCCTGGGGCGTGGCTGGGCTGGGGCGGGGCCCTCGGGCTCAGGCTCCGCCCCGGGGTGTGGCTGGGGTGGGGC
>VSMD01022974.1:0-22471 GCA_008750895.1 Mirza zaza | reverse complement strand
GGGGCGGGGCCCTCGGGCTCAGGCTCCGCCCTGGGGTGTGGCTGGGGTGGGGCGGGGCCCTCGGGCTCAGGCTCCGCCTCTTGAGGGGCGGGGCCCTCGGGCTCAGGCTCCGCCTCAGGGCGTGGCTAGGGTGGGGGCGGGCCCTTGTGCTCTGGCTCCACCTCTTGAGGGACGGGGCCCTCGGGCTCAGGCTCCGCCTCGGGGCGTGGCTAGGGTGGGGCGGGCCCTCGGGGTCTGGCTCCACCTCTTTAGGGGCGGGGCCCTCGGGCTCGGGCTCTGGCTCCACCTCTTTAGGGGCGGGGCCCTCGGGCTCGGGCTCCGCCTCGGGGCGTGGCTAGGGTGGGGCGGGCCCTTGTGCTCAGGCTGCGCCTCACGGCCGGGCGAGCTCCTCCGGGCCGCCGGGGGCGCTGTGGGCGCTGCGGGCGCCAGGCGCAGTCCCGCCCCGGAAGTGTGCCGTTTAGGCGCTGCTGTTCGGCCCGCCCCGGAAGTGCGCGTGCGGGTGCCGGTACGCGGCCCGCCAGAAAGTGCCTGCGCGCGCCTCACGTGTGGCGGCCGCGATGAGGTTCTCGTACCGGGTGAGCGCGGCGGGGGCGTGCGGTCAGCGCGGGCTCCGGGCCGCCGTGCTCGTCTCCCGCGGGGCTGGGCCGCGTGGGGCGCCGGGGGCTCCTCGCGGCCCGAGGCGGCGGGGCCGGGCGGGAGGCCGGGGGGAGCGATGCGGGCGAGCCGCGGGGCTGTGGTCACGGGTGCGGGGTGCGGAGGGCACGGGAGGGACTAGCGCGGGGGAGGGCGGAGCCTCGGGGCCTTCGGGGGCACCGGCGGCCTGGAAAGGCTGCTGCCTTGCGCGGGGCCGCGGGCCGGCTCGTCCCTTCGCCCTGGCGGGCCGTCCTTCCGTCCCTGGGCTGTCGTCCCTGCCGCGGCCCGTCCTGGCCAAAGCTGAGCGTGGTGCCGGCCCAGAAAGTGCTCCTCCCCTGCGTCCTCCGTGCAGGTGTAGGCACTGCCGTGCGCCCAGCACCAAACCAGAACCCGCATCCAGCTCTGCAGTCACTAGTGCGGTCTGCAGAAAACGTGCTTGGGTCACATCAGGCCTCTGCTTACGTCCCTTCTGCAGCTTTGCCTGGAATCCCTGATATTCTCGCGGTGCTGCCCACCTGTCTCCAGATCCTGGCCTGGCTGGCGCCTTTTCATTTAGTTTCTAACTCAGGTGACCCCTTCAAGCAGCTTTCCGTGACCACCCTCTGAAGTAGCCGCTCTCTCCCAAGCTTCTCATCACCTCTCCTGCTAGAGACAGTGTGAAATGTGTGTGTCTGGGCACTTGGTAGTGTCCCAGTGAGCACCTTGGATGATGGGTTTGATGAATGCTTGAATAAATAAGCAGGATGCCAGAATGCAGTGCGCTTCAGGATGCCTTGAACCCTAGATGCCCTTGGAGGGCAGTTCCATTGTGGCTTTTCTCTTCTTGAAATGTGGGTCCTGCCCCCTTCTTCACCTGGCAAAGGCCTCCTGTCTCGGGAGGCTTCCCAGTTATCATGGGTGCCTCTTACCTTGGGAGCTTAGGGCTCCCCTGGCTCCTCGGGTCTCCTGAGGATTGGGCTCACTTCTTTCTCTCTGGCCCAGGAAATGTCCCAGAGGATGGCTGGAGCTCCCCCCACCCTCAGGATGAACTGGGACCCCGAGGTGGGGGCTCTCTGCCCCGGTGCCTCACTTACCCTTTTCTGGGAGTTGAGACTCTGTTTTCTCTAAGACAGCTTTGTTTTCTTTTCAGTTTTCCAATTTGCTGGGTACAGTTTATCGGCGTGGAAATTTAAATTTTACACACGATGGAAATTCAGTTATCAGCCCCGTGGGCAACAGAGTCACTGTATTTGACCTAAAAAAGTAAGTATGTTAAAGTGATACTGATATTAATGGTAGTGATAATTATCATTGCTATTCCTAAATAGCACGGGAAAGCTGATGCCGTCTTCCTCACTTTTTTGTGGTGCACCTGCTAATGAAGGCAGCCTGAGCGGGCTGCAGGGCTTGCTGGGGCCCAGCAGGTCAGTGTGGAAGTGGCAGCGAGGTAGGGGTTTCATTCTAGCACCTTGGCAATGCCCGAGCATCTAGCTGGTTGGTGTCATCCTTAACGATAGAATCATGTGGCACTCGGCCGTTACTTGGAGAGGGACTGACCTGTCCTGTGTGGAGATGGGGTGGTGAGGAGAAGCCATTGGCACTTCCCCCACCAGGGAAGGCCTTGAGGGTGGAGAAGCCAGGTGTGCTGGAAGCTGCACTGAACACCTGCTTGGGAGCCCCAGTGCCGCCGGGCCTCACAAGTATGACGAACAGGCCCAAAGCTGCCGCGTCTACAGCTGGAAATCAATTTTGGCTGCTTATGTTTAGCTGTTTCTTTTCAACAAGCCAGTAGTTCCCTTCCTGTCTTCTCAAGGGGAAGGACTCGTTTGCAGACGTGTTGGGGAGGCTGTGGGATGACCCCTTCTGCAGCCTGGGCGAGGGCCATGTTCTGCAAAGGCTGCCTGCCCCGCTGCCTTGCTCCATGGCTTTCCAGCTGGGTGGCCCTGGGCCTCAGTTTCCCTATCTATAAGACAGGACAGCAGTAGGACCTGCTCTGCCGGCTTCCCTGCGAGCAGTGCCCCACAGGGTCCGTGCGAGGTCAGCTGTTGGTGACGTCACTGTTATCATTTTGTTTACATGACATCTAATAGGACTCTCTATAGTAACAACCACTCGTCCATCGAGGAAAATTTGGAAAATGAAGTAATGACAAAATTAGGACCTAGTTCTTGACATTTAGAGGTTTTATTACACCTGGCTTTACTGCGTTTAACAGGTACAGTTTTACATATGGAAGGGTTGTGGCAACCCTGCCTCAAGCAAGTCTGTCCACTTTCCCACAGCACGTGCTTGCTTTGTGTCTGTGTCCCACTTTGGTAACTCTTAGTAGTGTTCTGGGCTTTTTCATTATTACAGTATCCGTCATGGCGATCTTTGATCGATGAACTTTGATGTCACTGTCGTAATTGTTCTGAGGCAGCACGAACCACACTCATGTAAGATGGTGAACTTGATCTCGTGTGTTCTGACTGTTCCGCAAACAGGGCATCCCCCATCTCTCTCCCTGTCCTGGGCCTCCTCCCCAAGACATAGCTATGTTGAAATTAGGCCAATTAACAGGCCTATAATAGGCTCTAAGTACTCAACAAAAGGAAGAGTTGAATGTCTGTCAGTTTAAATCACAAGCTAGAAACGATTAAGCTTAGTGAGGAAGGCACATCGAAAGCTGAGACAGGCTGAAAGCTAGGCCACTTGTGCCAAACAGCCAAACTGTGACAGCAAGGGAAAAGTTCCTGAAGGACGTTGAAAGTGCTCCAGTGAAACATGAATGATGAGAAAGCAAAACAGACTTATTACTGACACAGAAAAATTTTACTGGTCTGGACAGAAGATCAAACCAGCCACAACATTCCCTTGAGCCAAAGCCTGACCCAGAGCAAGGCCCCGACTCTCGTCAACTCCGTGAAGGCTGAGGGAGGTGTGGAAGCTGCGGAAGAAAAGTCTGAAGCTGTTAAGAGCAGCGGTTGGTTCCTTAGGGTTTTGTTTTTTGATAGAGACAGGGTCTCACTCTGTCACCCAGGCTGGAGCACAGTGGTGTCATCACAGCTCACTGCAACCTCAAACTCCTGGCCTCAAGCCATCCTCCTGCTTCAGCCTTCCAAGTAGTTGGGACTACAGGTGTGTGCCCCCATGGCCAGCTAATTTTTCCTATTTTTTGTAGAGACGGGAGTGGGTCTTGCTATGTTGCCCAGGCTGGTCTCTAACTCCTGGCCTCAAGTGATCCTCCTGCCTTAGCCTCCCAAAGTGCCGGGTCTACAAGTGAGAGCCACCATGCCAGCCTCCAGTTTTATGTGGTTGTGCTGTCATGGTGGTTAATCCCTGTTGGACATTTAGCTTGTTTCTGGTTTTCTGACATTCTCAGGATAAAGTCCTAGAAGCAAGATTGATGTATCCAAAGCCCATTTTTAAAGCTTTTAATGTGTTTTGCCAGATTTCCCTCAGGGACGATGTCATCTCCTTCTCTTTGGGGCAGTGTCGGGAGATGAGCCCTGGCAGGAGGTCCAGTGGGCTGAGGAGCTGTGTGGGAATGGCGGGCTGCTGGTCCCAGCCATCTGCTCTGATGGCTCGAGGACTGACTGTGTGCTACCGTTTGTGTCTTTCTCAGCAACAAGTCGGACACGCTGCCCCTGGCCACTCGGTACAACATCAAATGTGTGGGGCTGTCCCCGGATGGCCGCCTCGCCATCATCGTTGACGAAGGTGCTCGTCCACGGTGTGGTTGGGGACTGGGGGCCCCGGGGTGGCAGTGTAGGGCTGCGAAGGTCCACTCCCCGTCCCTTCCATGTCTCAGGCCCTGGTGGGATCACGTCCTCCCTGCCCATCGTACCATTGGCGTCACCGGGCAGGGCCTCGGCAGGCATCCTCGCGTCCCGGTGCGGTGAGGGTGCGGTGTCTGGGTGCTCCCGGTGGCTGCAGGGCTGTCACTCCGTCTCCTGCAGGGGGCAGCGCGCTGCTGGTGAGCCTGGTGAGCAGGGCAGTGCTGCACCACTTCCACTTCAAGGGCTCCGTGCACAGCGTGTCCTTCTCCCCTGATGGCAGGTACGCGGGCTGACATGCAGCTTGTCTTGAGGCTGATGGCCCACTGTCCCACTGGGACTTGCGGTGGGGGTGACGTGGGGTGCAGGTCAGCTCTCTTTCCAGAGCAGAAGGCGCGGTGCAGCCCAGGTGCCCTCAGCATCTGTCCCCCCTTACTTCCCCTGCTTCCTCTGTCCTCGGCACCTGTCCCGCAGGAAAGGTGGGACTTGGGGCAGCCCTGGGCTGAGCTGGCATCTCGGGCTCTGTGGTGGCTCAGGGCCGTTCTGGTCTTGACTGTCGACTCCTGCCCCACCTCTGCGGTAGGAGATTTGTAGTCACCAAGGGCAACATTGCTCAGATGTACCATGCCCCGGGGAGGAAGCGAGAGTTCAATGCGTTTGTTCTGGACAAGACCTACTTTGGGCCGTATGACGAGACCACGTGCATCGACTGGACCGACGACTCCAGGTGGGGCCCAGGAGGGCACTTTTCACCTGTCCCTCCCACGGGTCCCTTTTTGGGGTCCTGAAGCTTCATTTTGAAACGTTGCCTCAGCCTCGTTTGGGTGCAGCCCGTGTGGGGACTGGGTGGCTGGTTCCGGGCTAGGTCCACACTGCCCTGACGCTAGTCACTGGGAGCCAGAGAACACAGCCTGCATCTGGATGGGAGACGAGAATTATGTGTGAGCTTTTGTCAGCAAACAGCGAGACTGGTGTGATCGGCCAAGAGAGGCGGGAGCGTGTGAGGCCCGTGTCCTCAGCAAGAGCACTGCCCCTAGGCAGCCCCATCCCCCGCAGGCACCTGCCACGTGCAGGGAGCTGGGCCGGCAGTGACATGGCTTCTGCTTTGGGACCGGCCTTGCTCACACACTAGGTCCTGCGCACTGCCCGGCCTGGGCTGCAGCCCAGAGTGGGTGCAGCCCGTGTACTGTGTGGCCTGTCAGTGTCCCGAGGGCCACGTCTGGGCAGGGACCCGTGTGACCCTGCTGTCACACCTGTTTGGCTCAGTGCCGTGAACAGGATTTGCCGTGATGGGGGCAGGCCAGGGCCAGCGGGTCATGCTGGAATGCGTCCCCTCTGTCTGGCGGCTTCATGGTGCCCAGCCCTCAGGCCCCCGGGGGTGAAAGGATCTCTGCGCGCCTCTGCAGGGCGGGTGGGGCGCAGCTCACGCAGGGGCCCTGAGCAGGCGCTGTCTCTGCAGGTGCTTTGTGGTTGGGAGCAAAGACATGTCCACCTGGGTGTTTGGAGCCGAGCGCTGGGACAACCTCATCTACTACGCGCTGGGGGGACACAAGGACGCGATCGTGGCCTGCTTCTTCGAGTCCAACAGCCTGGATGTACGTCCCTGTGCCCAGGGTCCCCGGCCTGCTGGCCCACACAAAGCAGGGACTCTGGGGGGAGGTGGGGCGGGCTGTGGTCACCTCTTCCTGTGTGTCCTCGTGCTGCTCCCGGGTTGCCTGTGAGTATCCGGGGACTCGGGGGCTGCTGCTGCCCGTTGGAATCGCTTCTTCCCAGTCCAGAGCGGCCTTCCATGAAGAGGGCACCTGGGAGCCCAGCTGCAGAGGGCTCTGGGTCACGGCAGCCTGTGGCTGGCTGGGGCCGGGCGATCCGTGTGCCTCCCGTTGCAGGTGTGTTCGCTCAGCCAGGACGGAGCCCTGTGCGTGTGGCAGTGCGACACGCCCCCCGAGGGCCTGAGGCTGAAAGCTCCCTCGGGCTGGAAGGCAGACCTGCTGCAGCGGGAGGAGGAGGACGAGGAGGACGAGGACAGGGGCACAGAGACCACCATCCGGGGGAAAGCCACACCGGCCGAGGAGGAGAAGCAAGGGAAAGTGAAGTACTCGCGGCTGGCCAAGTAGGTCTCCTTCCAGAGGGTGTGGGCTCCTGTGTGGGTCTTTCGCCCTCAGAGGGTCCTGGGCAGGGTCCCCGAGGCGAGGGCCAGGGGTGCAGAGAACAGGCCATGCTGTGGGCCCAGGGTTGAGAGCCCTTGGGTGTTGCACCATCCACAACCCAGAAGACTGCAGGTGCCTTGCTGTCCTGGTCGTCTGCCCAGCAGCATGGGAGGGGGAGGTGTTCTGGTTCTCGGCGACAGGAACAGGTAGCCCGGCAGGGGACATCTGTGGCCCTGACAGCGCCTGTGGTGTTTGTGTTTGGTGTGGCTGAGTCCCTCGGCCTCGTGGAGGACACAGGGTGGGCACAAGTGCGCTCAGCAAGCGCCATGGGGGCCGAGGTGGCAGAGGGAGACGCTGAGAAGGGAGCATTCAGGGAGAGCGGAGGGGAAGGGCTGGGGTGAGGCAAAGAGGATGGGCTCTGTGCATCCTGCTGGCTGGGGCCCTGGGTCTCCTTAGGGTCCCCCTGGCCGATGGCTCTGTGCTTTGTTGGGTGCTGTGCTGGGAGGCGCAGCCTGATGCCCCCGGGTGGGGTGGCCTCGACCCCACAGACCAGGCCCTGTTGAGCCCAGCCCCTAGCCTGAGCTGGCCCTGTCTAGCTGCAGCTGTCACTGTCTGACAAGCCGTCCCTGAGTCGGGGCACAGGGCATCTGCTCTTGTTCTAGGGCCTGTGGGTAACTGGCTGTGGTCATGTGAAGGCAGAGATGACAGAGCTGTGGGGCGGCCGTGGCATCACCCACAGGCTGTCCTGCTGTGTGAGTGTCGGCCTAGCCGCCCCCGTTCTGCAGTCGTCTGGTGCACGCATGTGCCGGGTTCTGCCCGTGGCGCTGGGAACACCCTCCTCCCTCACAGGGTCCTCGGCTGGGTGGGCGAGGCGTGGGGATGTGGAGCGGCGGTGCTCTAGACAGGGCAGGGAGGTGTCCACGGCGGGTCTGCTTCTGGAGGGAGCCAGGCAGCCGGAGCGGGTGGATTTGGGGTGTGCGGGGGCCAGCCGGCACATGGGAGGTAGACACGGGGGTGTCAAGGCCCGGTCTGAGGAGCAGGAAGGGTCTGCTGGGCCCCAGCGGAAGGAGGGTGCCCTCCGCACTCGGCAGTGCCCGCCGGAGTCAGGGACTGAAGGGGACTGGGGGGCAGCGGCGGGGCTCCGGGAGGAGGGACTGCTCGCTGGCGGGGCTGCCGGTGGTCAGCAGGAATGGAGGGCCCTCATCTGTCATCTGCCACTTGCTCGACAGGACGGCAGGACGGGGGCATGAGGAGGAAGGAAGGGCCAGGGCGGAGTTTTGCTCAGAAGGAGGCTGGGGGAGGGACGATCTGGCAGGTTCTGAAGGTGGAGGTGCTGTCAGGGTGACCAGCACCTGCTCCTGGGGACCCAGGGCCCATTGGGCGCGGAGGATACAGGGAGCCACAGGATCCGAGGGGGCTTGGTGTGCCTGGCTGTGCCAGTGTCACAGCTGAGGCTGTCCAGCTCCCTCCAGATGCTCCGACAGCCTCTGGCTGGGGTCAGCAGTGAGGGGGGAGGCCCTCTGAGACGTCCCCTTGAGGGCCCAAGCAAAGGGCGTTGGGCAGGGGCCCTCTGGGGCGCCGGGTCCAGACCGAGGTGAGCGCAGGAAGGGCCGGCCCCGCTCTGATCCTTCCGACCCTTGGTCTTCCCCTGGCGCAGGTACTTCTTCAACAAGGAGGGGGATTTCAACAGCCTCACGGCCGCCGCATATCACAAGAAGGTCCGCCTCTTGGTCACTGGCTTTGCTTCTGGAATCTTCCATCTTCACGAGCTCCCGGAGTTCAACCTCATCCACTCCCTGAGGTGAGTCACTGCGGAGGGGGGTGGTTGTCACTTGCTCGCCCCAGGTCCCTCTGCCCAGGAGCAGGTGGGTGCCGGGCCGGGCCACGCTGCGCCTGCCCTCGTGGGGGCCACCGTGGAGCCAGGCCAGGTTCTGGACGGTGCCGCTGGGTCTCAGGTGGATCAGGCCCTTTTGATTTTTGTTCTTTTTCCTTCCGTTCTTCATCTTTGGGATACAGAGAAGCAAAACACTGGCTTCATAAAATCTTGAAGCTTCGAGTTTTTGAGCACAGGACTCGGAGGGCTACCCAGGCGGTGGGGTGGGGTGGCTACTCCCCGCTCACGGTCTGACCTCAACACGCAGCATCTCGGATCAGAGCATCTCCTCGGTCGCCATCAACAGCTCCGGGGACTGGATCGCCTTTGGCTGCTCAGGTTCGTGGTCACGCCTGGGTTAGAGATGGAATCCTCGAGAAAGCCTGCCTGAGGTCATGCCTTGGGACAGTGACCCCTGTGGGCCGCCGGTGCCGAGCCCGGAGAGGATGCTCTCCAGCCAGAGATCAGAGCCAGCTGGCTCCCCGGGAGCATTGCCGTCCAAGGGCCTGTCTGAGTGGCCCAGGGCGGGCTCGCTGGTGCTGGTGTGAGGGGAGAGTCAGTGTGGTTTCCAGGACAGCCGCTCTTCTGAGCGCTGCATCCTGTTGTCTGTCGCTGTAGCTCCAGGCCCTATCGGTTCCTTGAGCAGCTCTTGGCCTGGGCCCTGGCAGGGCTGCGGCAGCTGTTCACGTGTGCTCAGGACCTGGGCCTGCGCTGCGGCTGCCTGCCGAGGTGGGGGCCGCCCTACCCGCCCTGGTCCTCAGGCAGGTGGCATCTCTGCCCTTGCCCCTCTCTCAGGAGTTCGAGGCCACAGTGCCTGTCTCCGCTGTGACGGGGGGGTCCTCTTATCCCCATGGCCAGGGCCCAAAACAGGCTGGCAGCCAGTCACCCAATCAACCTGTGGCTCCCAGTCCTCTGCGTAGGGCTTCATTCTGCCTCCCCCAGCCCCTCCCTGGGGGCTCTCACCTCTGGCCCTGGCCAGGTCGGGGGTGGGCTGGGCTGGGCCCCGGGTCCATGGTGCGGGTGTTGTGAGCGGGGCGCCCCAGTTGCTGCATGTGCCTGCAGGCCTGGGCCAGCTGCTGGTGTGGGAGTGGCAGAGCGAGTCCTACGTGCTCAAGCAGCAGGGACACTTCAACAGCATGGTGACCCTGGCCTACTCCCCTGATGGGCAGTACATCGTGACCGGCGGGGACGACGGCAAGGTGGGCTCTGAAGACGCGGTGGTTGTCCTGGGCTGCGGGGGCTGCCCGCTGTGGCCGCCCTGAAGCAGGGCTGGGCCTAGAGCTCGTGGGCCTTAGGCCCCTTGCACTGTCCACTGCCCTTGCTCCATCCTCCTGCATCTGGAGTTGACAGGAAGAGCCAGGGGGCAGATGGCCCCTCCAGGCCTCGTGTCTGCTTGGCATGGTTCCGAGCCTGTGGGTGAGGCTGAGTAAGCCAGGGTGGCCATGGGCACGGGCCAGGGGTCTCAGAGTGGCCCTGGGCACAGGGTTAGCACCTGCCTGCCCACCCTCACAGGCTCTTGCCACAGGTCAAGGTGTGGAACACCCTCAGCGGCTTCTGCTTTGTCACTTTCACGGAGCACTCGAGTGGCGTCACCGGCGTCACCTTTACTGCCACTGGCTATGTCATTGTCACTTCATCCATGGACGGGACCGTACGTGCCTTCGACCTTCACAGGTGACATCCCCGCTCTGAAGCGCCCAGAGCAGGCCTCCTCCCTGCCTCCTCACCCCACAGCTAGGTGGGGGTGAACCTGCCCAGGCCTGGAGGGGTGCGGGAAACTCCGGCACAGAGTACTGACCAAGACACTGCTTTTCTGGCAGGTACCGGAACTTCCGCACCTTCACGTCCCCGCGCCCCACGCAGTTCTCCTGTGTGGCCGTGGACTCGAGTGGGGAGATCGTCTCGGCCGGGGCCCAGGACTTCTTCGAGATCTTCGTGTGGTCCATGCAGACAGGCAGGCTCCTTGACGTGAGAGCCGCATGTCCCTTGGGGGGCTGGGCTGGGGAAGGGCCCACGTTGCTCAGGGCTGCTGTGGGAAGGGGGCCCTCCTGCCGCCGTGAGAGGCCAGCAGGGAGCCAAGGTTATACCGGAACAGGCGGCCCCTTTCCGTGAGGTTCCTGCCTGGCCTCCCTCACCAAGGCGGTGACAGCCGCTTAGCTCACAGCTCTGGGCGCTCCCAGGGCCACAGCACTGTGCACTAGAGTCGCGCACACTGGCTGCTTCTCACATCTCACCCTCCGAGCCTCTGCTCTGCTGCAGGTTCTGTCTGGCCACGAGGGCCCCGTTAGCGGCCTGTGCTTTAACCCAGTGAAGTCCATCCTGGCCAGTGCCTCCTGGGACAAGACAGTGCGCCTGTGGGACATGTTTGACAGCTGGCGGACCAAGGAGACGCTGGCCCTGACCTCTGACGGTGAGCCTCGTGGGGGCTCGGCAGTGAGGAACAGCGGACCAGGAACTAGGGTCGTGTTCAGCTCTGGTCTTTCCTTGTCGCGTTCCTCTTCCTGTTAGTCCCGGGCTTGGCGTGAATGGGGGGGTGGGGGTAGGGGGGTCGGGAAGAACGATACACAGGAGCCGGGGCAGATGGGTGGTTTAGCCCAGGGTCGAGTCCCATTGGGCTGGGAGCCCCGGAAGGACAGTCCACGAGTCCTCGCTGGGCTCCCACCCAACAGAGCATGAGCCCAGTGGGACAAGGACAGCTGCAGTTGCTTTCCCGCTGCCTCCTGGAGTTGCCTTTGAGTTCGCCTCTCGTCCTCGGACCCCTGGGAGGACAAGGTGGTGTTGGGGGCCCAGAGCCCCTTTCCTGAGGCTGAGCTTTAGGCCGTGCCTCACCCCTGCCACTAGTCTAGGAACCAGCAAAGTCTAGTCTGTGGCCGTCGGCGCCACTGTCTTGTGGTAAAGTTCTGCTGAGACGCGGCCTGGGTCCTGTGCGATGGCAGCTGTGGCTGCTGTGACCTACAGAGGCAGAGCCAAACGACCATATGGCTCAAAGTGCAAGCTGCCCGCTGTGGGGCCGTGCAGAATGTGTGCCCGCCCGGGAGCTGTTGGTTCTTAGCAACATTCCCCACTTCCCACTGTCGCCACCGCAGCTCCGGTTCAGGCATTCACCGCTGGCATCCTGCACCTTTGCGGAGGCTCTGTATTCCAGTCTGTCCTACGTTTTCCCAGAATAACCTTCCCGTGATGTGCCCATCAAGCTGGCCTCCCTCAGTTGAGCCTTTGAGCCAGTCCTGCCACCCGCCTGGCTCTCGCAGTGCCCCTGAGCCACCTTGTCCCTGGAGGTGGCTGTCAGTGCTGGGTTGTTCCTGGCTGGGACGGGCAGTGGCCTTGCCCACCTGGGTCAGAACATCTCCTGATGGGAGCTTCTCATGCGCCTGGTCCTGACGGCTGGTCCCTAGGGGTGCCGGGGCCCAGCCTGGCTTGCTGGCTGGGGGCTGCCAGGGCCCGGGGTCTTCCTCCAGCCTTCTCTCTTGTCTCTGTTCAGCTCTGGCTGTGAGTTTTCGCCCTGACGGTGCGGAGCTGGCCGTGGCCACGCTGAACTCGCAGATCACCTTCTGGGACCCCGAGAACGCCGTGCAGACAGGCTCCATCGAGGGCAGGCATGACCTCAAGACAGGCAGGAAGGAGCTAGACAAGGTCACGGCCAAGCACTCGGCCAAGGGGAAGTGAGTGAGCTCCTGGGGTGGCAGGGGCAAACACACTGGGGCCCCTTTCTCTCAGGTATGGGGGTGGCAGCTCTGGACCCTTCCCTGGATCTGAGACCCCAGCCAGCGGCCAGGTTCTTGCAGCCTCCTCTTCTGTGGTTTTGTCCTTTGTTCCTGCGGTGGCTGAGTCCCTGTGGGTGGGGGTGAGTGGTCCTGAGCTCCTGTAGCCCCCAGCACGGGAGGCCATTTGGATTTGCTGGCCATAGACTCATCCAGCTCATAGGCTGACTACGTTTCCAAACCTCAGTCACACCGGTGGTGCCCTCAGCCTGGGGTTCAAAGCTGAAAGCAGCTCCTGGGACCCTCGACTGCAAGAATACATCTCAGTGTCTCAGTCATGCCAGCCACCTCCCACGTGCCCCACCCTGTCACCTAACCAGTGACACCACCCTGGACAGCAAAGGCAGAGTGTCCCCTTGTTGCAGGGAGTCATGGAACAGGGCTGACCAGACCCCCCTGCGCTGAGCCCTGAGGCGCGTCTGGGCAGCAGCCCTGCCTGGGAGGAGGGCGGGACCTGCGGGGCTGGCTGTCCTGTCCCCTGGGGGCTGGGGAGCCTTTCAGCAGAGGAGGGTCTTCCTCCAGAAGGAAACCCGGAACTCATCCTGCAGGTGTTCATGTGAACACCTGTTTTCAGTTCTCGGTGTAGACAGCCCTAGGGTGGAACCGCGGGGTCTGTGGTAGGTAGTTCTGTGTTTGAACTTTTTGAGGAACCGAGGGTCTTTCCCATGGCAGCGATTTCTCCACATCTTCCTCTACGCTTGTTCTTGTATATTTTTATTTTATTTTTTCTGAGACAGAGTCTCACTTTGTTGCCCAGACTAGAGTACCGTGGCATCAGCCTAGCTCACATCAACCTCAAACTCCTGGGCTCAATCAATCCTCCTGCCTCAGCCTCCCTAGTAGCTGGGAATACAGGCATGCACCACCATGGCTGGCTAATTTTTTCTATATATTTTTAGTTGGCCAATTAATTTCTTTCTGTTTTTAGTAGAGATGGGGTCTCGCTCTTCCTCAGGCTGGTCTCAAACTCCTGAGCTCAAACGATCCTCCCGCCTTGGCCTCCCAGAGAGCTAGGATTACAGGTGTGAGCCACCGCGCCTGGTCTGTTCTCTTAATTTTTAATTAGATCCATTCTGGTGTATAGGAATTGGTATCTTGAGGTTTTGGTTTTAATTTTCCTAATGACATTGAGCATCTTTTCATCTGTTTGGTGATTTGTGTGTCATGGAAGTAATGTCTGTTCAAGTTTCTTGCCCATGTTTGAATTGGATTGTTTGGTTTGTTGAATTTTTAGGAGTTCTTTATTATATTCAGAACGTGTCAGATATTTGATTTGCAAATATTTGTTCCATTCTCTTAGCCGTCTTTTCAGTTTTTTGATGGACTTCCTTGACACATGAAAGTTTTCAGTTGTGGCGAAGTCTAATTTGTCCATTTTTTCGTCTGTCACTTGTTCTTTTGGTGTCCTGTGTACTAAACCATTGCCCATCCCAAAGCCACTGTCCTGTGTCTTTTTTTGCAGCAAGGGGTTAAGGGCCTGGTTTGTGTTTCTGTGGGGATTAAGTGGAGGCTTCTGAGAGGAAGCTGCGTAGGGTGGAGGCAGACTGGCGCTGTTCTGTGCTGATGTCAGCGGGGAGCACTGAGCAGCGGGTCCTTTGTGAAAGAGCTGGAGCCTCTCCGGGCGGGTGGTGCTGCTTCAGGCTGCACTGTTTGGATTGTTTGTTTGTTTGTTTGTTTTCCTCACCACTATACAAACAAGGAACACCTTGGGTTTTAAAAGTCTCCTGTGTGAGTTTAGGCAGCAAGACTTAGAGAAAGCTGGTGAAAGGTGTTTGCCTTCTAGAATATTTGGGTAGGCCCTTCCCTATTTCCTAAAGTTGTTTGTCACAGATCCCGTACGCTAAACGGCCGTCGGCAGCCCCTCTGAGCCCGTGTCTACTCCACCCAGGGCCTTCACCACGCTGTGCTACTCTGCGGATGGCCAGAGTATCCTGGCGGGAGGCATGTCCAAGTTCGTGTGCATTTATCACGTCCGGGAGCAGATCCTCATGAAGAGGTTTGAGATCTCTTGCAACCTCTCTCTGGATGCCATGGAGGTGAGCCAGTGGCCCTGGGCTGCGTGCAGCTTCCAGTGCCAGGTCAACACACTGGGCTCCTAGTGTGGCGTTCCTGGCTTCACAGGGCCCCGGCAGGTTTTGAGTTTGTAGCGTGAGCGTGCGAGGCTGTGGCTCTCAAATGAGTGGGGGGCACGGGCTGCCCCGACTGCCAGCATAGCCCAGGCCAGAGCCTGCACTGTCCTCACCCACCAGGTGGATGAGCCACCTGGGCAGGCTGCTCTGCAGGTGGGCGTCTCTAGCACACGCCAGCTCGGGGGAGCACAAGTGCAAAGGGTGCGGGTGGGTCCTGCCGGGCGTGGCTTGCTGTCTGCCCTGTGCTGCCTGTCCCAGCTCTAGCATGGAGGCTCTGCCCTCCCTACTCCTCATCCTGTGGCTCCCATGGGACCTCAGGGTGACAGGGAAGGAGCCCGGGAAGGCTCTGAGAAGTTACAAGGCTGCCAGGGTCCACTACTCAGGCCCCATCTTAAGGCGAGGGATCCTGTGTGTGCCTCTGGCTGTTTCTGAGGGAAGTGCCCTTGGCATTTTTGGAGGGGGCAGCCACCCTGGGTCCCCAGCAGGCTTCCCCACCGTGAGAGTGAGTGTCTGCTCCCACGGCCTCCATTGGGGCCCTGTCTGCAGCAGGCTCTGCGGGAAGTTTCTGTGGGTGCCATAGGGTCTGTCCCTGTGTTTGGGGGGTCCGTGTGTGCTGTCCTCATTCAGACAGGGCTGGGGGGGTGGTCCAGTGTTGGTGGCACACGAGTGAGGGAGGGACAGGAGAGACAGGTAGCCGGGCCCACCTGTTTGAGGCAAGGTGTCCGTGGCTTTTGCTATTCTAGGAATTTTTGAACCGAAGAAAAATGACAGAGTTTGGCAACCTGGCACTGATTGATGAAGATGCCGGGCAGGAGGACGGAATCGAGATACCATTGCCAGGTGTCAAGAAAGGTGAGTCTGGCTGCCCAGAAGTCTGCCCACCGCCCACTGTTCTGTGTGGCAGTGACCTTGCTCCCTCAGGCTGCAGTGTAAGAAGTCAGTGCTGTCACTGCGTTGTAACGTGTGCTGGGTAGGGGGGTGCTGTCTGGAGAACAAAGGTGGTGCCACCAGACCCTTTGACAAGAGAAGCTGCCTGTGTATTGCCGTAGGCGGCCTCCCTCTCCTGGCCTCGCCCTTTGTGTGCCGCACGGGGCTCAAGGAGCAATTTGGGGCGAGACCTGCTATTGAGGTGTCACCGCCCAGAAGTCGAGGGGGATGCGTCCACCTTGGGGAGATGGGTAGAGAGCCAGGTGTTCTGGAAGACTCAGGGACCAACTGGGTACTGGGCAGCCCACCAGCCAGAGTCCCGAGTGCCTCCGTGTGAAGGCCCAGGGCACCGTGTGGCACAGCCCCGGCACGGGGCATACCACTGTGGCTGCTAACGGGACAGGCAGGGCCTGACCATGCAGGAGCTGCTGCTCTCAGTGGGCCCCCACCTGCCCCCAGTGGGGAGGACCTGGGGGCGGCATTCCTCTGCCAGGCAGGCAGCCTGTGTGTGCTGCCTGGTAACTGTTGCTAACTGTGATCGGTTCTTCTTTTCCCAGGTGACATGAGTTCTCGGCACTTTAAACCTGAAATCAGGGTGACTTCTCTGCGCTTCTCTCCCACTGGTGAGCACTGAGTTAGGGGTTGTTGGTCCTGATGGATGTGGGGCTTCTGCTCCCAGGGAAGAGGTTGGTGGAGCAGGCTGTGTGTGTGCTGTCCCCATGGGCAAGAAGGTGACACTGTGAACCTTGCTGACCCATGTGGTTGCACTTGTCCCTGAGGACAGTGGTTATGACAGTGCTGACCTCAGGCACGGGCTTCAGTACAGGCCAGTTCAGCACTGCCGTTGGTGCAGCAGCTACCAGAGCACCTGTCACACGTGGCTGGACTGTCCAGGCCGCCCCCCCGTGGCTCTGCCACATCCCGGGCCTTCTCCCCCGCGCTGCCCCCATCCTCTGGCTGCAGGGGGAGTCTGTGCCCCGGCTGTGGGTCTTGTCGGGTACACGTGGTCCCACACAGGAGCAGGCAGCGGGGTCACCAGTGGGGTCTTGAGCAGTGTAGACTGAGTGAACAAGGTACACAGCAGCCCATGTGCCGCTGTCGTGTGACCTAGGGGTGTGCGTGGCCTGAGGGCTAGATCCTGCTGCCACCTGTTCTTTCCCTGAAGCTTTCCTGGGACACAGCAGCACTCGCTCGCTGACACAGCTTGTCCGAGCTGCCTCCCAGGCGCTGTGGCAGCACTGAGAGGTCGCAGCAGAGACTATAGGGCTTGGGGAGCTCAAAATCACTGCTCTTTATGGAAAAGCTGGTTGCTCCTGGCATTAGGAGCAAAGAAGACATGTGTATACTTATTTGCTCACATGCATAAAATATCTCTGGGAGAACATCTACGAGGACAGTCCCGTCGGTTCCTTCCAGAGGGTGTGGTCGGGTAAAAGGATGGCGTCCCAGCTTCCCTCTTAAACTTTGACATTTTGGACCACAAGAATGGATTCAATACCTTTTTTAAAAAAATGCGGGGATGGGGGATGAACTTAGATTTTTAGGAAACTACTGCTTCATTTCCCAGGGCGCTGCTGGGCAGCCACCACCACGGAGGGGCTCCTCATCTACTCCCTGGATGCCCAGATGCTCTTCGACCCCTTCGAGCTGGACACCAGCATCACCCCTGGGCGAGTGCGCGAGGCGCTGCGCCAGCGGGAGTTCACCAGAGCCATCCTCATGGCCTTCCGCCTCAACGAGGACAAGCTGGTGCAGGAGGCCCTGGAGTCAGTGCCCAGGGGAGAGAGTGAGCATCAGGGCCTGCGGGGTCCAGGGTCACTGGTCGGGCTTCTGGGGTTCTTTGCAAAGGCAGAAGGGCACAAGATGTCACCTGCACCTCTTTTCCTAATTTGCATTCTTTGCAGAGTAAGCATGGGTTTTTTTTCCCTACTTCTTACAGTTGAAGTTGTTAGTTCCTCCCTTCCTGAATTGTATGTGGAGAAGGTGCTTGAATTCTTAGCTTCCTCCTTCGAGGTGTCTCACCACCTGGAATTCTACCTTACATGGACTCAGAAGTTGCTCATGTTGCACGGACAGAAGTTGAAGTCCAGGTAGGCCTGTCTCACCACTGTCCATTTGATGCTCGTCACTGGAGCAGCTGGTCTTGGAGGTAGAGGGGAAACTTCACATGCAGGTAGAGCGGGAAGTGAGCTGCGTGTAACATTCTGGTCTCCCTTCCAGAGCGGGGCAGCTGCTGCCCGTGGTGCAGTTCCTGCAGAAGAGCATCCAGCAGCACCTGGACAACCTCTCTAAACTGTACGTGCTGTGGCCTGGTTGTGGGCAGGGTTTGGACCGCACTGTTTTCTGCTGGTTCCATACAAGGGATACTGCGCCCTGAGTCGTCTGATTTGGGGACAGAAGGTTCTAGCGCTGAGGTGCTTGTTCTCTCACCTGCCATGCTGAACTGGATCCACCTGGCCACCATAGGCTGGCCAGCTTTGGATGGGCCTGGTGCTGAGGGGTGAGAAACGAGGACAGGCAGCAGTTAGATGAGATGAGCCGGAGGTGGGACATGTCATAGGTGCAGCTAGAATCCTCCAGCCTCTCAGGAGGGATCTGTCACGTTCTGAGGACCAGGCAGTCTTTGCTAGATTTACATGTCATCTGCATGGGCAGTGGAGGATAGCAAGGGGGTCTTGGGCCAGGTAGCCTGGATTTGTGGGGGTGTGGCTGCCCTGAGCCTCAGTTTCCCCAGCAGGAAGATGAGGGTGAGAATGAAAACAGACTCTATCTAAGGGCCTAGGACAGTGCTGCTCCCCCCAGCTGCTCTGTGAGGTGCCCCTTCTCCAGTCCTTTCTCTGCTTGCTGTCCTCGGCAAACCTCCCTCCCTTAAGGTCCAGCAGACTGTAAAAGCCTTACAGTGGCCTTTCAAAGATGTCTTCCCTCCATCACCGATCACTTGCCAGGTGTCCCCTGCTGACAGGTCTGTTCCCTGCTTGGTATGTTGCTCACCCAGCGTCCATGGGCTGAGGCCTGAGCCTGTCCTTGCATCGGTCCCTCAGTCTTTTTTTTTTTTTGAGACAGAGTCTCACTTTATTGCCCAGGCTAGAGTGAGTGCCGTGGCGTCAGCCTAGCTCACAGCAACCTCAAACTCCTGGGCTCAAGCAATCCTCCTGCCTCAGCCTCCCGAGTAGCTGGGACTACAGGCATGCGCCACCATGCCCGGCTAATTTTTTTCTATGTATATTAGTTGGCCAATTAATTTCTTTCTATTTATAGTAGAGACGGGGTCTTGCTCTTGCTCAGGCTGGTCTCGAACTCCTGAGCTCAAACGATCCGCCCACCTCGGCCTCCCAGAGAGCTGGGATTACAGGCGTGAGCCACCGCGCCCGGCCCGGTCCCTCAGTCTTTATAATGAGTCCGAGTATGAAGTGTGCCGTTCCTCCTCGCGCCTTTTCTTCCTGCGTTTTCTGGCTTTGGGAGGCTGGGGCGGCAGAGGTGGTCATACTAATCTGTGACCTCCTGCCACCAACCCTTGTCGGCTGAGATGTCCCGGACTCTCCAGCTCCCGTTATATTTATTCCTTGCTACCTGACCTTTTCTAGAGTTAACGTGAACGCATCACCCTTTGGACTTCTTGGCGTTGCTGATGCGTAGGGAAGCAGGGCGGTTGCATGCTACTTGGGAGGCGGTGTCGCAGGGCAGCCCCACCACCTGCAGACATAGCGCGCCGCTCTCGCGCCCTTCTAGTCCTTGTACTGTTTAGCTGCACTTCTTCAGTGGGTGGTTGTCCACGTAAAATGGCGGTGTGTCTTTTCTTCTTTATTCTTTCAACACGGGGCCTTGTTCCAAGAGTGCCCCTTTGCTCTCTAAAACAACGCTCCGCAGAGGTCTCTCCTTAAGTGTTTGGTGAAACCTGCTGGTGAAGCCCTCTGGGTCGGCCCAGCGGAAAGGCCGGGGTGGGAGGATGGACCAGAGGGATGGGGTTTTACATTTGGGTCCTTGAAGGCTGTTGCTGCTCCAGGGCCAGGTGGGCCAGGAAGAGAGGTAGGTATCAGCTGGGGCAGTGGGAGGTGTGCGCAGTTTCTGCTGGACTTTCTTGGGGTCGCAGAGAAGGCAGTGGGTGTGGGGTGGGCTGGGGTTCTTGGCTTGGAAGGTAGTCGTTGCTTGTACTGACCTGATCCCTGTGTGTTATTAACAGCTGTGACTGGAACCGCTACAACATTCAGTACGCTTTGGCGGTTTCCAAGCAACGGGGCATGAAGCGCTCCTTGGAACTGCCAGGAAGTGAGGAGGAAGCAGAAGCGTCTGAGGATGACAGTCTGTATCTGCTCGGAGCAGGAGACGGGGACACACATGAAGAAGGGATGCTGGGGTAGAGCCGGCCACGTCAGGTTGTTTCAGTAAAGCCCTGCGTATGAGATGGAACCATTGTGCCACTTAGGCCAGGAAATGGGAGGAGGGTCCAGAGAACAGCTGACACATCGTTGCTGGTGACAATGCTTTTCCTGTAAGAAGCAAACAGGCAGCCCATGGGGACCTCGAGCTGATGGCTGATGCCTGGGGCCCAGGAGCTGGGCCGAGTGAATAGCAACTAATGTTGTGCCATCTGCTGTTGAAAACGGCTCTCGGTAAATAGGTTCACGTAAACTGTGTAATAAGAGTTATTTATATTTTTAATAAAAAGTTTAGATGAAGGAACTTCATCTTTGATGAAGGAACTTAGGAATTAAAAAAGACAGGGCTTTCTAAAATGTTAGGGAGAAAGCTAAACTCTGAATTAAAAAATGCTTATGTATCACGTGTCACACAAGGGACTGGGACCTGCCTACCCTCCCACCAGTGCTTCTATCTGGGGGGATAGGTGAGCAGGCAGGGTGGTCCTGGGGTGCAGTGGGGGCCCTGCCCTCTTAACCTGTGTGTATTCTCGGGGTGGTGACGGGGAACACCTGCTGCCCTCTCACCTCTGGTGGGGAGGCTGGGGCCACCTGTCCCGGTGCCCTCAGACCTGCTGCGCCAGCTCAGTGGGGGCCACACAGAGGACTGGACAGCCCCTTCTCCCTGCAGTGCCCTTGGAAGGGTGCTTGGTCCCCACAGCTCAGTGGCGTCGAGTCAGGACTGGGCAGACCCGTGCAGGGCTTCACTGACACCACATGCGAGCATTGTCTGCCAGGCCAGCCTGGTGCGGACCACACGTCCCTGTGCGGCACCGACTCTCCCTTGCTCATCCAGGCAGTGGAGCTGGTACCTGCCCGCCTGCCTCGCAGGCTGGTGTGAGGCCAAGTGGGTCAGGGCAGGGTGGTGCATGTGACACCTGGTGTACCGTCAGCACTGGCATTGGACGTGTGGGCACCCTGTAACCTGTGAGTCCTCCAGTCACCTGGTGCATGTGCTTGGGGCCTGCAGACCGGAGCTATTTGTAGAAAGGAAGAGCTCAGGCCCCTGGTACCACCGGTTGTTTGTTCCTATACAATGTCCCCTGTGTATCTTAGACTGGAAAACAGAATCTGAGCTATTATTACCTGTCCCAGACAAAGTGCACTGCTGCCCCCTCCTCACCTCAGCCTTTTGATAGGAGGAGGTGGAGCTCCTCCTAGAGCCTTGGGGTGACAGGAGGAGGTGGAGCTCTGCCTAGAGCCTCCAGGCCAGTGTCCACAGCAGTCTGGTGCCTGCTCCGGCTCCTGGCCCTGACAACGGAGTCACATCTGCATTTAGCACTTCCTTTCCCGGAACAAAGCTTTTAGCGCCATCCCAGGTCCCACCACCCCGCCAGCTGGCGCCCCCCATGTGTTGCGGGCCAGAAGGACTGAGCCACCGGTCCCGCGAGCTGAGGTGCCTTGGAGATCTGCAGCAAGGAGGACGCGCGGGCGGCTCTGGTCCACTGCGGGCCGGACGGGCGTCGCGGAACAGGGAGGAGCGCCCGGCCCCTCTGGGAGCGGCGCCGTGGCACCCGCTCGCTGTCGCTCCGTCCGCCGTCGCGCAGGCTGACGGGAAGTCCGCGAGGGCGGCGCCAGCCGGGCTGGACCGTGTCCGCGGAGCCCCTCGGCAGCGACGTGACCGCGAAAGGCCCCGGCCCCGCGGCTGCGTTCCCGGACGCGGACAGGCGGACCAGCTCCGGAAACGGCCGCCCGGGAGGACCCGGAGCAGGAACCCCGGGCGGGGCGGGCGCCGCGGTCTCGTCACGGGCGGCGTTTCGTCACGAGTGGTGGCATCACGTCGCGGGGGCGGTACCACATCAAGGGGTGGCATTACGTCAAGGTGGTAGTATCACGTCACAGGCGGCGTTACGTCAAGCGCGGTGGCATCACGTCGCGGGGGCGGTACCACATCAAGGGGTGGCATTACGTCAAGGTGGTAGTATCACGTCACGGGGCGGCGTTACGTCAAGCGCGGTGGCATCGCGTCACGGGGGCGATATCACGTCGCGGGGGCGGTACCACATCAAGCGGCGGCATTACGTCAAGGTGGTAGTATCACGTCACAGGCGGCGTTACGCCAAGGGCGGTGGCATGACGACATGGGTGACCATGCGGAGGCGTCTCCAGAGCTGCGGGGCACCAGGCCGCCTCCACGGCGGGGACTCCCCGGCCTCGGGTCTGGAGCGGGACGCCAGTCCACCCGGGCCAGGGACGAACGGACGGGCGGGCCCCTGCGCTCTGATGGCGACTGCGCAGGCGCAACCCAGCCCACCGGCGGGCCCGCGAGGAATGGGGCCGAGCTGGCCTCTGATGGCAACTGCGCAGGCGCGACCCCGCCCGCCGGCTCGGGCGAGGGGTGGGGCGTGTCCCAGGCCCCCATTGGCTACTGCGCGGGCGGGCAGTGCGCAGGCTCGGTGGCGGCGGCTGACCCTGCGACCCCGCTGTCCTCACCGCCATGGCGGCCGCCAGGGCCTTGGGGTTGTCGAGACTGGCCGCGGCCTCCGCGCCGCTCCCCAGCCGCCTCCGGCTGCCTCCCCCCGGGGGTCGGACGCCCTTCCCGCGCGCCGCGCTTCACGGCTCCGCGCCGCGCCCCGCAGCCAGGGTCGCACTGGTGAGTGGACGGCGGTGCGGCGGGCCGCCTCCCGCCGCCCGAGGTCGGCCCTCTCCGTCGCGCGGGCCGCCTCCCGCCGCCCGAGGTCGGCCCTCTCCGTCTCGCGGGCCGCCTCCCGCCGCCCGAGGTCGGCCCTCTCCGTCTCGCGGGCCAGTTCCCGCCGCCCGAGGTCGGCCCTCTCCGTCTCGCGGGCCAGTTCCCGCCGCCCGAGGTCGGCCCTCTCCGTCTCGCGGGCCAGTTCCCGCCGCCCGAGGTCGGC
>VSMD01022971.1:0-26422 GCA_008750895.1 Mirza zaza | reverse complement strand
CTTCGTATTAAAATAACGCACCTGGCTTTTTGAATTATGGATTTCCTGGGCCCACGTAACTAACCACAGCGTTGTCTTTGGAATCAGAAAAAATATGTAACAACTGTCGCATGTTCCGTTTTAGGTCTTAAGCGGTTTTCCGTGGTCCAGGAGTTTACGGCACTTGTCCAAAGATAGAGTTATGGGTTGAACTGCGACCCTCGAAAACATTATGTCGGGCCGGGCACGGCGGCTCAAACCTGTCTTCCCGGCACTTTGGGAGGCCAAGGTGGGAGGATCACTCGAGGCCAGGAATTTGAGACCAGTCTGGACAACACAGCCAGACCCCTTCTCTACAAAAACTTAAAAAAATATATATATAGCCAGAAAGAAACATAGTCAGGTGTGTAGTCAGGACTACAAACCTGTAATCCCAGCTCTTTGGGAGGCTGAGGCAGGAGGATCGCTTGAGCCCAGGAATTCAAGACCAGCCTGAGCAAGAGCGAGACCTCGTCTCTACTATAAACAGACGACTGAAAATAGAAAAAAATTAGCCGGACTCCAGGAGCCACCGGAAGTTGGCGGTGTGTTTACAGCAGACGAGAAGGCGTGGCGGAGAAGGGGGTGTCTGGATGTTGGGGGGAAGCCCTCTCCCTGGAAGAAAGAGCCTTTTCGTGGGGAGGGGCGTCGTAGGCACGCGGCGGTTTCTCGCTGGTGGCTCGGACCCGTTCCGCTCTCATTTCTCAAAGCCTCGTTGGACCGGCGATCGGGAAGCTGCATGCTCCTCTTCCCCGAAGGACTGACTCTGCTGGGAATTTTTCTGTGCACGGTGCATGTCGGGGCTGACTGGAGTCTGCCAGTAGAGAAGGGGGCACGGCGGCCTTTTCGGGACATGCACACAGGCACACACAATCTGTCTCTCACGGCACTTGCCGTGAGCTGCCACGGCTGTGCCCACGCATGGCCCCAGGGTCCCCGGGCATCTGAGAGGGGCTGGCACCCAGTGTCTAGACGTCTGGTCCACACCCAATAACTTCTCATCAGGCTCTTTGCTCTTCCTTGGCACGGCCCCCAGCCCCACCCTACAGGCTCCCTCCTGGGGGCTTTGCTGTCCTTAGAATGATGCCCTGGGGCTCCCATGGTGGGGTGCAGGCATTCTACACATGGAAGAACAGGAAGGACAGCAACATTGCAGGCACGGTCCAGAGGGCCGGCTCTCTCAGCCTTAGCCTGTGTTCCCCGCCCCCACGCATGAACCCACATGGGCGTCCCGTGGGGGCCTGTGTATGAGGCCAAGCCAGCATCTCCCACCACCCCCTCGGTCACTGTGAGAATTCAACGCAACAGTGGCATGCAGGCTTTCTGTTCTGCAACGTGTGTTGCAGCCGTTACGTGGATACATGCACGTTTACTTTGATACTTTATGGATACAAACGTATCTATCTGTTTAATTTATATTAACATAAATAAATAGGGAAACCCGTCTAAGTGCGCAGAGCTAAGGGCAGCATTTCCCAAATGCACTGCAATTTTGCAAAACTCTGGCTTTGCTGGTGTTTGCTTGGGCCGTGCCCGAGAGCTAGCTGCAAGGGAGCCGGGGAAGGTGATGTGTGTCGCTTCCAGGCTGCTCTGAGCCCGTTTATGGGGGACGTGGGAGGGAAAGAGGGTGAGCAGGGGGGACACCCACTGGGCAGCCCCAGTGGGCAGTGAGGAAGTGGCCGTTTAGGAGCCGTGAGGGGTCTCGGGAGGAAGAGGAGAATGGCAGGGGAGGGGCAAAGGTAGCACTGAGTGGGGGCAGAGGATTGCACCAGGAGAGGGGTCAGGAGAAGGAGAGAGTTGCGAGAAAGGGCCGGCAAGGGTGGTGCAATGCTCAGGAGCGTGAAGGAATCTGGAAAACACAAAACCCAGATGCAGCGAATGTAAGCGGTAGAAAAATGACAAGGAGGAGAAACTCTGCAAAAATCAGCGTTAGGAGGAGCCCAGGTTAACACGAAGGGTACTTCCTGCAAACCCTCTCTGGGTTGTATTTAGCAGATAAAAATCGCCAATCCTGATTCACGGGCGTGGAGGGTTGGGACAGGGCCGTCCATGTGAGTTTGAAAAGCTTGTGCATTGTGAATGGTTCGGACATCCACGTGCTACCAGAGCCATTTTCAAGCAGGTGCGGGGATTAAAACTCAGCCAACGGCTCTTCGGTGTCCGGCTGCTCGATCGGGGAGACTTTGATGAAAAGATGAAAGCGTGTTGAAATTGTCACGTTTGGTAGGTGAAACACTTTTGAGCTCAGAGGTTTTTATTATAACCGAGCCAGTCTCCTGTGTCCTGTTAGTTATGGACGAGCTGAGAAGACACTCTCCGCCCCGCCTTCCACTTCTTTGCAGAGAGTGGAAGGTCCGCTGGGCTCAACCGCTTCTGGTCTTCGCCGGTGCAACGAATGAGGTTCTCTGTCGAAGGAGGTGGGACTCCCAAAACGGGGCTGTGAGAGGGCTCTCAGGGCTGAGAGGAAAGCTGAGATGTCTCCGGTGAAGACCAACCGGAGAAGAAGGGAAAATGAAAAGGGGATGTGGGCTTTTTTTACAGAACACCCCAGCTACATGGAGAACGTATGTGGATTTTATCAGGCGGACAGACACCACGAGATCCCAACATGGTCAGGGAGCTCGGAGAGAAAACTCTTAGGGTCTTTCTTTAGCCTAGACCCCTCGTCTGAATTTCAGATCACTCTGTTCCAGCTGATTACAGCTTTGTGCTCTCCGAGTGTTGACCCCACCAAAGTCAACCCCACCTGCCTCACGTTTCTTCCCAAAATGCACCGTCTTGGTTGGCAACTGCGGTAGGCGGACTAATGACCCAGAGAAATGTATCTCTGTCTTAATCCCTAGAACCAGAGAGCGTCGATTTACACGGCAAAAGAAATGGTCTTTGGAGATGCAATGGATTAATAACCTTTGGGGATTATTGATGGGGAATCGTTCTGAGTTATCTCGCTGGGCATTCAGTGTAATCACAGGCGTCCTCGTGAGAGACGGCAGAGGGGACACAGGCACAGAGGAGGAGACAGACGGAGGAGGCAGAGGCGGGAGTGACGCTGCGGCCACAAGCCCAGGGACGCCTGGAGCCCCCGGGAGCCGGGAGAGGCGGGAAGGAGCCTCCCCTGGAGCCCGTGGAGGGAGAGCGGTCCCGAGACCCCCGCGTCCCACACTCCCGGGCTCCGGGACTGGGAGAGGGTGGATGTCTGATGTTTCAATCCAGGTAGTTTTAGCATTTTGTTACAGCAGCAACTGGAAGCTAATACCTTTTGTGTCGCCACCCAGATTAGAAATCTGGGTGTCCTACCCTCCCTGACTTTCCTCCGTGCATTGAAACAGTCATGCTTGGTGGCAACGGGTCACTCATCTTCCATGCCTGAGACCTTGGCCACTGGTCCACGTGGCCACCACACATGTGCTCTGAACATAGACCCTACCTGCCGCTCTGTGGTCCCTCAACCATCATCTCTTCCCTTTTGCCGATTGGACTAAGTCCCCACTGGTGGGTTTGGATTCTCATACTGGCCACAGCCTACTTTCCATCCCGTTTCCCCATCCATGTCTCTGGCTCTTTCCGCAACCTGTCCTCAGCACCTCCGGCATCCCAGTGATCTACTTTCCACATCCTGGACGTGCTCACCATGCAGATCCTGCGTCTGAACACGCGTTGCTTCCTGGAACTCCTTCTGCGTTTCCCCCGTCCTGGCCAAACTCCCGCTCATCCGCGAAGACCAAATCCACAGTATCCTCCTTCTCGGAGACACTCTGCTCCCCTGTGCAGAATTATCCATCGAGTCGTCGATGAACTTGACAACGTCCATGAAAAGCCTAAGATGTACCAGACAGATTGCAACGGGGAGCAAGACAGCCTTTTGCCCCAGGAAGCTACTTTGTAGTGGACAAACACCATTCTGGAAATTTGTATTTTCCGGTATCCTGATAAATTTGAAGGCATAGAGGAACACGTAGTATGCTAACTCAGGAGACTCTCGATCATGCATGGTCAAAGAGGGTCTACCTCAACCCAATCAGAGGATAATTAATACAAGCAAAGGTAACCTGTGCATCAGCTATAAAGTCAGGAGCACCTGATATATGGAGTCGCTCCATCCATTCCTTTTTTTTTTTTTTTTTTAATAGAGTCTCACTTTATTGCCCAGGTTAGAGTGAGTACCGTGGCGTCAGCCTCACTCACAGCAACCTCAATCTCCTGGGCTACAAGCGATCCTCCTGCCTCAGCCTCCCGAGCAGCTGGGACTACAGGCATGCGCCACCATGCCCGGCTAATGTTTTGTATATTTATTTTTAGTTGGTCAATTGATCTCTTTCCATTTTTAGTAGAGACGGGGTCTCGCTCTTGCTCAGGCTGGTTTCGAACTCCTGACCCCGAGCGATCCTCCCGTCTCGGCCTCCCAGAGTGCCAGGATGACAGGCGTGAGCCTCTGCGCCCGGCCTCAGTCCATTCCTGATGAGGTTCTCTGTGGTCTTTACTTCAGGTGTGCAGTAGAAGCAGAGAGCCCAGGTGGCTTGTCCAAGGGCACCTGCTGGTGGGAGTCAGGACTGCATTCCAACCACGACCACCCTGGTGCCTGCCCCATGGCCGTCCAACAGGATCCCGTCTCTACTGCAGAACTCGACCTGGTTGTCCCTGCTGCTTGCCTGAGTCCACTCCAGGGCCCGGAACTCGTCTTGGCTTGCAACGGCCACCCGGCAACTCTCTGCTGAAAGCAAACATGCCTTCCTTCCCGGTCGGACTTCGAGGCATGGAGACAGCTGTGCTCTGGGACAGGGAGCTCTGGGCACGCACGCACTCAGGAGGATCAAGCTTGAGCCCAGGAGTCTGAGGTTGCTGTGAGCGAGGCTGACGCCATGGCACTCTAGCCCGGGCGACAGAGCGAGACTCTGTTTAAAAAAAAAAAAAAAAGGAAACTGGCATCCAAATGACAGACAACCCAATTAAACAATGGTCGGAAGACTGGAGTAGACATCTCTCCAAAAGAGATGTGCAAGTGGCCAACAAGCCCACAGGAGGATTCTCGATGTCACTAATCATTGGGAAAAAGCAAATCAAATCCATGATGAGATGCCACCTCACATCCACGGGGAAGGCTAGGATACTTCTAATTGTAAAGTAGAAAATAGTCCACGTCGATGAGGACGTCACGGAGCTTGGGTCCTTGGGCCCTGCTCGTGCGGATATAAAATGGTGCGACCGCTAAGGAAAATGCAGTGACGTTTCCCCGAAAAGTTTACCCATGGAGCTAGCAGAGGACCGCCAATCCGCTTCCTAGAGAATCGAAAACAAAGGCGCACAAAAACTTACACACGCACGATGGTGGCCGCCTCACAACGGCCAAAGGGTGCAAACCTCACACACGCCCATCCGAGAGTGAAGGGATATGCGAGATGTGATACGTCTGCTGGTGGAATAGCATGCAGGCACGAAAAGGAACGGAGTTCTCACACCTGCTGGGACGTGGATAAACCGTGAAGGCATCACGCTCGGGAGAAAGGAGCCAGACACCAAAGCTCACGCGTTGCATGACTGCGTTTTTATGTGCAACGTCTAGAACAGGCAAATGCGTAGAGACAGAAATCAGGTTAGGGGTTGCCAAGGGCAGGCAGGGTGAAGGTCTAGGGAGCTTCTGCTCATGGGGTCCGTACCTGTGCCGTGAGAACCCCCTGGCGGGACAGCCCAAGGGGTCAGTCCTGCAGCATTTCGGATCTTGCACCCTTAGCCTGGGGACATTCATTTGCACGCCCTGCGGGGGCCGCTTCCGGCTTTGGCATTTGGTGTTTCTTCACCCCAAAGCTCTTCTTGAAGGGAAAAAATAAAAAAAAAGAAAGACACGCTTCTCTCGAGATGCACGGCGTTGCAGAATGCGCCTGAAGGGTGTCATATTTCATCGGTCGCGGCTGCTGAATTATTCACAAGTGGCCCTGCGTACTTTTGCACCTGTGCGGAGGCACGGGAAGGAAAACATCCTTCCTCCCCCGCAGCGGGTGGTGTGAGCGAGCGCGTCTGGCCTCACCACCGGCGAGGAGGGGAGCACGCTGCAGGCTTTGCGGCGTGCACAGGTTAACGGGAGTCTTGAGGTGTCCAGAGCTCTGCAAAAAGCTGGTGCCACGTTTGCCTCTCCTAAGGGGTTTTGCATGCATGCAAGAGGAACAGCTCCCCGGAACCGTGGCGTGTCCGGAATCTTCCCACAGAGCTGCCCGGCACACACCCGTTTGCATTTGTGTGCTTTCCCGCAGCCGATCGGGACTTTCAACCGTATCCCAGTCACCCTCCTTCTGCACCACGGCAGTTGCCTGCGGGGGTCCAAATCTGGGCATGTCGGCTTCGTTTTTTTTTTAAAAAAAAAAAACGGTATTAAGGCCAGGCGCGGTGGCTCACGCCTGTCATCCTAGCACTCTGGGAGGCCGAGGCTGGCGGATCACTCCAGGTCAGGAGTTCGAGACCAGCCTGAGCAAGGACGAGACCCCGTCTCCACTATAAAAAAAAATAGAAAGGAATTAATTGGCCAACTAATATATATATATATATAGAAAAAATTAGCCGGGCATGGTGGTGGCGCATGCCTGTAATCCCAGCTACTTGGGAGGCTGAGGCGGGAGGACCGCTCAAGGTCAGGATTCTGAGACCAGCCTGAGCAAGAGCGAGACCCCGTTTCTACTATAAAAAAAATAGAAAGAAATTAAATGGCCAACTAATATATATATATAAAAAATTAGCCGGGTATGGTGGCGCATGCCTGTAGTCCCAGCTACTCGGGTGGAGGCTGAGGCAGGAGGATCGCTTGAGGCCAGGAGTTTGAGGTTGCTGTGAGCGAGGCTGACGCCACGGCACTCACTCTAGCCTGGGCGACAGAGCGAGACTCTGTCTCAAAACAAAACAAAAACAAAAACAAAACAAAACAAAACAAAACCAAAAAACGGTATTCAATGCGCTTTCTACGCCCACCCCCTTCTACATATAGGGAGAGGGATTTTTGCCCCTTCCCGTCCTACATGCACAAGTCACCCCGGCGTGGATTTCGGTGCCCACAGGGGTGCCTCTATATATGCATGGGTTTCTGCGGCTGGTGGCCGCCGCCGCCATGGCCGCTCCCTGCGTGTTCGAAATGCTCCCCCCCCACCCCCCGCACCCACCTCCCACCCGCCTTTGATCCGAACTCGGCGCTGATCTGGATTCCGGAGAAGGCCCTGCTACTCCCCATCCCTGTTCAATCCATTACGCCCCTCACTTCTCATCACCCTGACTTCTAATTTGACAGTGGCAAAGAGCGATTTTAAATTTCATAATTTTAATCTGTCAAGCCTGACATTTAATTACTGGCCTCCTAACCTGTAGCCGTGCACGGGCGCGCTCGGCAGGGATGGCGTTGGTTTTGCTTTAGAGAGAAATTTTTTTTTTTTTTCCTTTCTTTCTTTCTTCCCCTATCCTTCCCTCCTCACTGCCCTCCCCCTCCTGCCCCTCCTGCTCCCACGGAAGAGTGAATTAATAAATATTTGCATCACTGCCAGGTGTAAGACAATGTACCCGGGACGGTCTATTAGCCCCAAATCTAGACAGATGAGGTTAATAATATTTTAAAGTGCCGCCGCTTTATTGTATTAGGAGCGATTAAGCGTGGGCTCGGCCCCCCCCAGATGGGAGGTTCTCTCGCTGCAAATACAAAATAGGAGATCTCACGGGCAGAGACTCCCGAGAGCAGTCACCTAAGAGAGCACCAAGGTTGCAGACATCTTACGGGCCCCCGAGCTGCATGGCTCTCTCTTCTGGGGTTTCCAAACAGGTCTGGGCACGTGGGGGTTTGCAAAGTGGCCGGGCAGAGCTGGGTGGTCAGGGACCGTGTTTGGAGCCGGTCTGTGGGAGTGAAGCCGCCCGCCACGGGCTGCTGGTGCAATATCGGGTGGAACGTGCTCACCTGCACTGGGTTACCTGGCTTGCAGGTGTGCACCTTGAGTCGGGTGCAAGCTGGCTTCCGTCAATCAAAGCTCCAGCTACACCTCTCTGCTCTCAGGGTAAAGGAAAAGCAGGCGCTCTGGGATTTTGCAAAGGCCATTCCGGGGAGTTTGGGGAGCAGACATTCTCATCCGAGGCCCCGCGCTTGGAGACCGCCGTTGACCGCAAGCGCAGAGCAGGTGGGAGCTCATGGTTTTGTTTCTATGCGGCCTGTGCTGAGTTCCTGATTCTGAGGAAGCCGGAAGAGTCCCCGATCAGGCGGACGCCGTGCGTGGGATCCCGCCGTCCTGGAGCAACTTGCTTCCGACGTCTGTCCTGGGTGTGAGGTTTGAGAGCACTCGATCGTGGAGAAGTCCAGACAGCCTTGCCCACGGCTCACCTGGGCAGGTAGCAGGGAGGGTGCTTTTATCTTCTCAGGTGAGCTTCCCTCTTTAAGGTATTTTTTTGGGGTTTTTTTGAGACAGAGTCTCGCTCTGTTGCCCGGGCTAGAGTGCCGTGGCGTCAGCCTCACTCACAGCAACCTCAAACTCCTGGGCTCGAGCGATCCTCCTGCCTCAGCCTCCTCCCGAGTAGCTGGGACTACAGGCATGCGCCACCACGCCCGGCTCATTTTTTCTATATATATTTTTAGTTGGCCAATTTCCGTATATATTTTTAGTTGGCCAATAGTTAATTTCTTTCTATTTTTTTTTTTTTTTTTTTTTTTTTTTTTTTTAGTAGAAACGGGGTCTCGCTCTTGCTCAGGCTGGTCTCGAACTCCTGAGCCCAAGCGATCCTCCCGCCTCGGCCTCCCAGAGTGCTAAGTCTTTGAGGGTTTAATAATCGGTTCTAGAGGCTGGAGCGGGAAGAAGAGAGTACACAGACAGGCCTTGCTGGATTCCCCGCTCAGTCTGTCAGCATCAGATCACGCCTTTTTGTCCCACCGTGTTTCCACACGGCTGCCCACGCTGTTGTTGAACCTCTCGGCATAAACACGGACGGTTTCCCTTACGTCTTTGGGTCTTCTCTCTGAAGTCTCCTGTGTCCACACGTTAAATACATGTGTGTGCCTTTTCTCCTATTAAGCAATCCGCCTCATGTCAGAGATTTCCCAGGAAACATTTAGGGAGCCGGGGGTGCTTTGGTCTTTACACACCCCTTTCCTGTATGCCCCAGCCCCCAAATGTCTTTGCAACCAGAGGAGTTGCACTCTCACCAGTTTGCGTGTTGTTCTTTTAAGTGATAGTGCATGTTAAGAAGTCTTTAAATAATAAATATATATTATATATTTATATATTATATATATTTATATATATACATATTATAGAAATATATATATAAAATATAAGGACCAATGCATGAGGAGATCTCTAAATCCGTCCCCACAGCTCTTAAGTTCTGTGGAGCTGGGAGCCATGGAGAATTCATGGCTACCCGGAGAGCTCTCCCGGAGAAGGTGAGTTGGGCTGCGTCTACCTTCATACCTGTCCCCCAGGTGCGTGGCTACTTCCTGACTAGATGCCATCAGCCACCAGCCTCTCCCGCGTGAATCGTTGCAGAGACGATCTGGTTTATAGCTAGAAAGCAAGACACAAGTCTAGATAGGTAAGTCACGCGTCTGTTCGTTTGTTAAAAAGGAAAACAGTCAGACACACCTTGGCGTGAATCCACTTGTTGAACCAACTGGCCCGGTGACTTTGGGGATGTCATTGATGTCATTAACGTTAATGTCATTAATGAGCATTGGCTGTGACATTGGTGTCATCGCTTCTATTCTCGGCATCGTTGGAAAAGTTAAAAGTGAGGGTGTTGTTTCTACAACCGCCCGGTAAAAGCTCAGTCAGGGGTGGCTGTGATCATCAACAAAAACCTTGCAATTTGCCGGGAGAGATAGGACTTTTGCATCTCAGATCACTGGGCTCTACCGAGCTGTGTGACTTGGGGAATGTTACTTAACTTCTCTGAGTCCATCTCCTAGGAAGTGGCTATACTTGCGTGTGCTTGGTCAGGCGGTTGTAAATGCCACATGAATTAGAAGGTCCCCAGCCCCAAACCGTGCCTGCTCGAGGCCAGGCATCCAAATACCTCGCAGCTATAATTATTAAAATCTTTTTTTTTTTTTAAAAAAACTCGGGCTTGGCCGGGCGCGGTGGCTCACGCCTGTCATCCCAGCACTCTGGGAGGCCGAGGCGGGAGGATCACTCAAGGTCAGGAGTTCGAAACCAGCCTGAGCAAGAGCGAGACCCCGTCTCTACTAAAAACAGAAAGAAATAAATTGCCCAACTAAAAACATATAGAAAAAATGAGCCGGGCGTGGTGGCGCATGCCTGTAGTCCCAGCTACTCGGGAGGAGGCTGAGGCAGGAGGATCGCTTGAGCCCAGGAGTTTGAGGTTGCTGTGAGCGAGGCTGACGCCACGGAACTCTAGGCTAGGCAACAGAGTGAGACTCAGTCTCAAAAAACAAACAAACAAACAAACAAACAAACAAAAAACCAACTCGGGCTTGCCGTAGTAGGTAGAAGGGTGCCTCTTTACAAACTGATGTTTCAGAAATTCTTGCTGATCTCTCTCAGCCCTGACGCTTGGCGTATGACTAGCTAGCGTAGTTATAAAATGTGCGTCCAGGAGCCCCGTTAAACATTATAATATTTTTTTTATTTTTATTTAATTACTTATTTTTTAATTTTAGCGTATTATGGGGGTACAAGTGTTAAGGTTACTTGTATTGCCCATGCTCCCCCTACCCCCTCAAGTCAGAGCTTCAAGCGTGTCCATCCCCCAGACGTTGCACATCTCACTCGTTGTGTTTGTAGGTACCCCTCCTGTCCTCCCCCCTCGCACCCTCCCGACACCCGATAGATGTTACTCCTATGTGTCCACTTAGGTGCTGATCCGTTAATACCAATTTGCTGGTGAGTCCCTGCGGTGCTTGTTTTTCCGTTCTTGGGATGCTCCACTTAGTAGAATGGGCTCCAGCTCCACCCAGGAATATACAAGAGGTGCTAGATCACCGTTGTTTCTTAAAGATGAGTAGAACTCCATAGTGTGCATAGACCACATTTTATTAATCCACTCATGCATTGATGGACACTTGGAGATACCCCAAAGCGATACGAGCAGATCTACCATTGGATCCAGCAATCCCACTACTGGGCATCGACCCAAAGGATCAAAAGTCACTTTACGAAAAAGACACCTGCGCTCGGATGCTTATAGCAGCACAATTCACAATCGCAAAGCTGTGCAAACAGCATTATAATATTTTAAGGTGAGCTTAGGTGTGCACATCCAACATCTGCTACCTTGAATCCAATAAAGGCAAGCTCCTCGCTGTCTAGCTCTGGGAGAAATTCACCCACATCAGAAAACTCTGTGGGCAAAGACAGAGAGTGAAGTGTTGTTATTCGTTACGGTCACTATGACGATGAGTTTCTTTTTTTTCTGGAATTATTTTTCAGACTGCTCCTCCCACCCCCCCACCCCCCAATGCCCCATCAATTCCCCTGGGAGGTGGATGAATCCTGTAAGATCCGGATTTTAACTCGGCAGAGAGATTGTCTTGGATCCCAAAGACACATGCAGGGCAGTCCGGGCATCGGAACTGGGTGGATCGCCCGCTGCGAAAGGTATTTTTGGGGAGGCGGGGAAAGCGGTGCTGGGCTCTGATGCTGTTTTGTTTAAGCGGGTCGTGAAGTCACAGAAGTAACCGAGACCATTTGGGGCACTTTGGAATAAAGACAGCGTTCCTGGCTGTGGAATTTCTCCCGGACTTTTTGCACACTGCCCTGCGTGCAGAGGCGTTTGATAAATCTTACTTGATGACGGTGGCTTTCTCCCTGGTGATCTGTGCAGATGACTTAATGGCTAGCGTGTTTTCCCCGAAAATAAGCCCTACCCATAAAACAAGGCCTAGCAGGATGTCTAAGCATGTGCGCCATAGAAGCCCCACCCCGAAAATCAGCCCTAGTGATGGGCGTGGCTATGAAAATCAGCCCTAGTGGTGGGCGTGGCTATGAAAATCAGCCCTAGTGATGGGCGTGACTATGAAAATCAGCCCTAGTGGTGGGCGTGGCTATGAAAATCAGCCCTAGTGGTGGGCGTGGCTATGAAAATCAGCCCTAGTGATGGGCATGACTATGAAAATCAGCCCTAGTGGTGGGCGTGGCCACGAAAATCAGCCCCAGTGGTGGGCGTGGCTATGAAAATCAGCCCTGGTGATGGGCGTGGCTATGAAAATCAGCCCTGGTGACGGGCGTGGCTGCACAGCGCGTCTGCACAACCCGTGCGTGTCGTCGCGGAGCGGGAAAGAACTCGGGCAGCCCTTCTCATCCGCCCCGTGAGAGCTCTAGTGCTCCACAGGAGAGATCGGGGCCGGTGGCTCTAAAGGAAACTGAGTCGCAAGACATTCAGGGTGGGATTCGGGGTCTGGAGAGTGAGGATGACGTTCCAGAAGAAGACGACCTCACTCTGTTTGAATCCACGGAGACGGCTGTCCCGTGCTTGAAAAAAAAAAAAAATAATAACACGTCCCCTGAAAACAAGCCCTACTAGGGTGTCTTCTGGAGGAAAGATAAATAGAAGACCCTGCCTTGTTTTGGGGGAGACACAGTAGAGGCACCCTCACAGACACACGGCAAGGAAGAGTGTCTGACCGGATTGTCCTCGGGGCCTGTCACGTGGACACAGGCTGCCTGGCTGCCCCCCGCAAAAGAGCCGTTGGAGCCGCCCTCTGCAGGCCACCCCAGGAGACCAATGTCAGGTCCACACGGGACACAGGGGTCCTCAAACTTTTTAAACAGGAGGCCAGTTCACTGTCCCTCAGACCGCACTGGAGGGCCGTTGGGGAGTGCAGGAGGCGCACATTCCACACATGCGCACGGCGGGCCCCGGACGAGCCGGCTGCTAAGCAGGTCAGGCAGCGGCGGCAAAAACACCCGGCGGGCCGGATAAACGTGCCAGGCGTCCTGCATGGGGCCTGCGGGCCGTAGTTTGAGGGCCCCTTGCGGGAGAAGAAGGGGCATGTCCCTGTTAGACGTATGCCGACGGCCGAGGACTTCCTAACAAGAGGGTGACCTTCCGTCCCTGGACACAAACCCGAGTGCCACCCGCAGAAAACGGAAGGCCGGTTTCCAGCGAGGCTCGGAGGTGGAATTTCAGGACCCTCCCGGGAGTCCCTCCCGGACCTTGGAGCCCCCTTGCGAGGTGCCCGTTGGCTGCCGCACGGGCCAGCTTTCCGTCCACACGTCCGGAAACGCCGCCTCCGAGTGAATCCCTTCCACCTGGAGAACACGTTCGTCTCCACCCCGACGAGATCCATAATTTTTCCCCGAAGGAGGCAGGACAAGTTCGGCACCAGGCAGGAGACGGGCGTTTAAACCATCCCAGCCCCGATGTCAGCCAAAACCAGAGGACGGAAATCCCTGAAAGACTGGGGTTTTCTTTCCTCGTGATACATGGGGACGTTGAACCCAGAGTAATCAAGCTGTTTTTATTTTATTTTATTTTTTTGAAAAAAAAAAAACACAAAATAAAAGCCTGCATCTCTTCTGGGAAGAGACCCAAGGGAGCTAGCTATTTGGGGGACGCAAAGCCGCGTCTGGCTTGCAACTTGGCGAGACGCCGTGGTTACGGGGGCGGGGAGGGGGGGGGAACGGGAGTTTCTCGGAGAATTTCCCACGATACTCGGCGGGGCGGATGGAGCCGCTTTGTCATCTCGCTGAGGATTAAGGAAAGATGATAGCGACGGCTGTTTTTCTATGGGAAAATATCCCTTTTTTACCCCCCTACCCCAAGAGTTCAAGTCTGGAGGGGCTGAGGAAAGAGATGACGTTTTTTTGGTTTGCTCGTTTTTATTTTTGCTTGACACATAACAATCGTGCATGTTTTTTTTTGGGGGGGGTACATTATATTTTGGTATATGCAATTTGTTGCAGAAAAGCTAAACCAAGCTCACGAATATATGCCTCTCCTCACACGCTTATTGTTTTATTATTATTGGTTTGTGTGTGTGTGTGTGGTGAGAACATTTAAAGTCTACTCTTTTAGCCGTGTTGAGACGTGTAATAATGCCATGTTATTAGTGACTAGAGTCTCCCTGTTGCAAAGCAGGTCTCGAAAACTTACTCTGAAATGAAATCCTGAAAGGGTCGGTGTTTTGTGTTCCTACATCAGCTTTTATTTTATTTTATTTTATTTTTTTGGTGTCATCGCGCCCAGTGAAAGTGGCTTGCAAGTCCCCCGAGGTCAGACCAGGCTGCTTGGAGGATGCAGCTGGTGACTTTCTGGGGAAACGTTTAGAAGGGAAGACGTTGGCGGCGCGGGGATGGGGTCGTGACTTTGGAGTCTGTGCAGCCACCTTGAGCCCTGCTGCCCTCGGCTGTGCCAACACAAAGCAGGACCCAGCCGGGAGGTCCGTCTCGACCGCCGACGGGGTGTCACTCAGCAAACGGTCAGGGGGACCCGTAAGGGCGTTCGGGGATGTTGCAGGCTCAGCTCTGAGCCCCGCAGGGCGCTCAGAACGTAAAGAAGAAACGTCACCTTTCTGTGGCAAGCAAAGGCATGCACCCCTGGGTGTTTGGGGCAAAACGGTAAAAAGACGGCAGGCATGTTATTAGCATCTATCCAAGGCGCGCCGACTCAGATGCAAAGGCAGGGAGGAGATAAATGGTGCAAGAAAGACACTCCCATGCCAGGTACTTCTGCAGACTCTGGCCAGCTGCGGTACCTGGCCACCAGGTGAGAGGAGGTCCCAGCCCTTGGTACTTCTCGTGGCAACACACACTTTCAACGCCTGGAGGAGGAGAAAGGTAGACACAGGTGTCGGGGGCATATTTGGGTCCTGCCAGCCCGCTCCAAAACGCTTCCAGCGTCGGAGCACACTTGGGGAACAGAACTCCCGGGGTACCCCCGGCATGGAGACCACCATGGCTTACAAACCCCTCCAGCTGGGGCATTGCACGGGGCAGAGCGTGAGGGGCCCACGGAGGCTGCCCGGCCGTGGACTGGGCAGAGGTCCCTTCCGTGGAGCCCTGGGACTTCCTGCCGAAGCGACCCCGGGCCTCCTTTCTGTTTTCCGGGCAAAGCAAAGCTCAGGTGTGCCTCCCCTGACACCGTTGCCCCTGGAAACGCCGTCTGCGGCCCGGCTACCTGGGGTCCCCCTCGAGCCTGTTCGGGGGCGGTGGGGGGGGGGGCTGCCCCTCAAGCCCCACCCAGCCCTGGGGGGTTTTTATTATTTTTTATTCTTTTATTTCTCTCTTATTCTTTTTTTATTTTTGTTTTTTATTTTAGCGTATGATGGGGGTACAAGTGTTAAGGTTACATATGTTGCCCATGACCCCACTCCTCCCTTGAGTGAGAGCTTCAAGCGTGGCCACCCCCCAAACGTTGCACATCTCACTCGTTGTGGTTGTATGTAGCCATCCCCTCCTTCCCCCTCCCACCCGCCCGTCACCCGATAGATGTTACTCCTATGTGTCCACTGAGGTGTAGATCTGTTAATACCAATTTGCTGGTGAGCACATGTGGTGCTTGTTTTTCCATTCCTGAGATACTTCACTTAGTAGAATGGGTTCCAGCTCCATCCAGGAAAATGCAAGAGGTACTAGATCACCGTTGTTTCTTAAAGGTGAGTAGTACTCCATGGTGTGCATAGACCACATTTTATTAATCCACTCATGAGCTGATGGGCACCTGGGTTGTTTCCATGGCTTTGCAATTGCGAACTGTGCTGCTATAAAAATATTCGAGTGCAGGTGTCTTTTTCATAAAGCGACTTTTGATCTTTTGGGTAGATGCCCAGTAGTGGGCTTGCTGGATCCAATGGTAGATCCACTTGTATTGCTTTGAGGTATCTCCATGTTGCTTTCCACAGAGGTTGCACTAGTTTGCAGTCCCACCAGCAGTGTAAGACTGTTCCTCTCTCTCCGCATCCACGCCAGCGTTTGTTGTTTGGGGACTTTTTGATAAAGGCCATTCTCACTGGGGTCAAGTGATCAGTTTTTGAAGCATGATTCGTAAAGGGTCGTTCACCAGTCGGATAGATCCCAGCCTGGCGCGTGTTTCGGGGGCAAGACCATGTTTCCCGACAGACGCCACCGCAGAAGGCAGTCACTGGTGCTTTGTAAAACCTCTTGCCTGTGCAAAGTGGATGGGTCTGAGGAGTTAATCAGAGGCTACCGTGAGGAATAGACAATATTTTATTTTATTTTATTTTTTTTAGTTTTATCTTTTTTTGGAAAGAGTCTCACTGTGTTGCCCAGGCTGGAGTCCCGTGGCGTCAGCCTCGCTCACAGCAACCTCAGACTCCTGGGCTCAAGCGATCTTCCTGCCTCAGCCTCCTGAGTAGCTGGGACTACAGGTGCCTGCCAGCACGCCTGGCTGATTTTTCTATTTTTAGTAGAGATGGGGTCTCGCTCTTGCTCAGGCTGGTCTCGAACTCCTGAGCTCAAGTGGTCCTCCTGCCTCAGCCTCCTGAGTAGCTGGGACTACAGGTGCCTGCCAGCACGCCTGGCTGATTTTTCTATTTTTAGTAGAGATGGGGTCTCGCTCTTGCTCAGGCTGGTCTCGAACTCCTGAGCTCAAGTGGTCCTCCTGCCTCGGCCTCCCAGAGCGCTGGGATTACAGGCGTGAGCAGCCGTGCAGCCCTGAACGAGATTTTTAGAACCCACCCCGTTCCTATTGTATTTAAGAGGACGTGGCATTAATGACAACAGAGCAGGAATTTCTGCAAGGAGAGGGAGGAAATGGATATTTAAATAAAGAATGCGTTCTAATTAAACCCTGCAGTGGAGGCAGAAAAGAGCAGATTGGTTATGGTAGAAAACTGAAATACTAAGTATTACATGATCTTGGGAAATTTTGACACCACTTGAAAGAGAGGAATAAAAAAGATGAAATATGGAAGAGCATTTAAGAGACTGGGAGGGTAGGTCTGAGGCATCCAATTGCCTGCACAGACAAAATCTCACAAAGTCAGGGACCAGGGTGGGAATGAGCAGAGATCACTTTCCAGAACCAATAAAGCTACTGATCATGTACGGATACAACAGAGGCATTGAAGAGAAGGCAAAGTCAGTGAAGATAATGCCTCTTGCATGCATCCTGGTTGAATTAACTGGATTTTAAGGGTGGGGGAAAAAATCAGAGGAGAAAGCTACAATAAACATCAGCAAAAACTCCAATTGTCCTATGTGCCATGAGACTTGAGCTCTTGTTCATATAAATTAGCATTTGGTAAGACGGGTTTTGTTACATAGTCCGTCATTTTGCTTAGACTTGCAACATTAAGTGAGAACTTACTATATATGGAAATTTTATGCATTTATTGTACATTTCGTATACATATTTGTGTGTTTGTATCTCTGGATATATCTTCATGTAAATATATATGTATGTTCATGTATCTGTTATATATATATGTATACATATGTATAGTTGTAGCTACATTAAATATTTATTATACCTTTTGTATACATATTTGTGTATTTGTATCTCTGAATATATTTTTATATAAATGCATACATATATTCATGTATCCACCTATTTTATATACATGTATGCATATGTGTATATAAGTATCTATGTTATATATTATATCTTTTGTATAGATATTTGTGTATTTGTATTTCTGGATATATTTCTATATAAATGCATATATACGTTCATGTATCTATCTATTATACATATTTATACATATGTCTATATGTATCTATATTATATATTAATTATATCTTTTGTATACATATTTATGTATTTGTATCTCTGGGTATTTCTTTATATAAATGCATATATATGTTCATATATCTATTATATATATGTATATATTTATACATATGTATATATAAGTATCTATATTATATATTTATTATATCTTTTGCATACATATTTGTGTATTTGTATCTCTGGATATCTTTATGTAAATATATATATGTTCATGTATCTATTATATACATAAATACATATGTATATATGTATCTATATTGTCTATTTATTATAGACAATATTTTGTATATATACTTGTATATTTGTATCTCTGGATATATCTTTATATAAATACACATGTATATATGCATGTATCCATCTATTATAAATATTTATACATAGCTGTCTATGAGCATTTTTTTATTTAGATTTCAGATCTATCAATATAGATTTATTTATACATATTATTTATGTAGATTTCACGTACATATGGCAATAGTCTTACACACATATATTTTTCAATTTACGTATGCATATATTCACATACGATTTTCCAATTTGTGCATGCATACGACACACATGCGTCTTTTACATGCACATCTCCGTCTTTTTTACACGTGTGCACACCCGTCTCTGGGAACAGGCTCCGTTTAAAGCGAAGAGAACAGATGATGAAAAGAAGCTGTTTCAGAAGAAACTTGAGCCACATTTTTCTCTTTCTTCCCACTTGGAGTACATGTGTTTAAATAACAGTGTGCTTTCAAATGGGTATTTTTGAGAAGTTGTGGTGAGTCTGCCTCGTATAGAAGGCTGGATTTTGAGGGTAGGTGACATATTTTCCCTGGGAGGCTTCCCTCAGCGCTGTACATTTCGGTAGATGTTTAATGATTATTACCGGAGAGAGAGCTCGAGACTCGGCAGGGTAGGTGATTATTATCAGGGTGTGTTTATGCAGGAGGCTAATTTTAAGTAACTAGATAGTTCATTTATAACGACCTGCCTGAGGAGGAAGAAGTGAGGGTTTGTCATTCCCCCCGATGTCTGCATTTTTAAAATACAAGTCTAACCAAGATCTCCAAAAGGCATCCGAAAAATGTCTTAATGTGTATAAACCCTTAATTTCCCCCTGGCCGGATAGCTCAAAAATAGATGAATACATTTCTGAAACTTTCCCAGAAAAAAAAAAAAAATCCCTCTTGGGCTAAAACTAACATTCGGTGCATAAAATAATGGCTGAGCATAAAATAATGAAAAAAAAAAAAGAAAGAAAGAAAGAAAAAGAAATAGGGTTTAGCATATAAAATGATAATTCCGGTCTTAAGAATAGCCTTGTTATAATAACATGAAAATCATATTTCAGGTAGCTTTGAGAAATCTAATCTGGTGATGCTGAGACTGAAAATTGATCTGGCGTTTCTGCGTTTCGGGTCTGGAGAAAACCGCCCTGGAATCTCATTTGTAAAGAACCCGGATCCTTGTTTTTGACAGCAACAAAATGCTATCGTTAGTTGTTTTTTTTTTTTTTTTTTCCGAAATAAGCTTTAATTAAAGAAACACAGACCAGCCTCTGAATTACCAAGAGAGTCCTGTTTTTATACAACGATGCTTTCCTCGCCTTCTTTTACTATGGAGAGCTAAAAATGCATGCCTCCCTCGAACTTTTGGCCGCGTGGCACCGGGTGACACTTTATTTTAGCTCCACAAGAGCAAGGGTTGGCAGCTCTCGGTAATCAGAAACCAAGAACGAGGATTTGAGTGCAGAGGAAATGGAGACGCAGGAAAAAACGCTCATCTGTTACGTATATTTCGGACGTTGAAAAATGAAGTGGCTCTGGACGAAAAGAAATTTCGGGGCTGGGGCTGGGGGTGGCCGGGGGGCGGGGGGAGAGGCGGGTTGCAAAATGGCAGTTGTTTTTTTTTTTTTTTTTTTCCTTTTCCTGGAAATTTGCTTTTTGTACAGAATTAAAAGCCATTCATTCTGAGGAAACTAGGAGCATTAAGACGTGGTAATAAACCTGCTTAGCATCTGTTCGCAACTTAAAACGCGGCTGAGCTGAGAAACATATGGGGCTTTCTTCTTCGGTTTGGTTTCAATTTTGCGGGCGGTATCGCCCAGAATTCACTTTCGTACTTAAAAAAATTACGCCGGGTTGCCGGCGTTGGGTTTCAATCGGATCGCGCGGGAATGGGAAAAACAGACGAATGCGTGTATCTTTTAAAGTATCGCGTTTCGAACATTTACCCCAATTCTCTCCTCCAGGAGGGCCGTTTGTCTCTGTTTCCCTGCGTGCCTGTTTTTTTCTGTTGACTTTTTTTTTTTTTTTTCCTTTTCCCCGTTTCCCCTCATGCCAAAATCTTCTTTCTTCTTGCCTCCTACGTTCCTCATCCTTTTCCAAGTAGTTTTATATTTTAGACAGGTGAGGTTAACAGACGTGGCAGTTTCGACCCCGGGGCTGTAGAATACACCACCTGCATCCATCGCTTCTCTGCGGCTGCCCGAGTCCAGCGCTTCTCTGAGAGATTGTTGCGGTTATTAAACACGAGTTTCTAAATATTTAAAGCACCCCCAAGAGTGTGTTCATTTTGGGAACCGGGGCTGCGTCATCCATCGAACCTTCCCTGCTTCTTATTTATTTTGTTCTCTTTTCTGCTCACGGCTTGAATCGTCAGCCCTGCCTAGAAACCCGAATCTGCCGCACGCATTCAAATCCGACCCCCTCTGCGGCTGGAACCCGTGTCCTGAGCTCCGCGCTCTTGCAGCCTCAGGTGTTTTGCATACGTGCAACGTGGTCGAGCCGGGTGTGGGCTGCTCTGGGCTGGTGCAGAGAAGCTCAGAGATACTGGGGAGTGGGGGGGTGTCTCTGGGACATTTTTCGCTTTTTCCCCTCGTGGCTTGACACAAGCCCCTTCCCCACCGGAAAAAAAAAAAAAAAAGAGGAAAAATCAAGGGAGGTTGGTTGTTCTCCCTTTTACAGAACGTGTCTGAAAGCCACAATGGCTGCTGGTTTTTCCCACGGACCTGAACCACCTTAGGTGGGCACCCTTACGTGGTAGAAAATAAGAGAAAAATACGTAACCTGTGGCTGGACATCTTGCAAATCCTACAAAACTGGGGTTTCATCAGAGTGAGGAGGAAAGAGAAGACACAGTCAGGCAGGCAGGCCGTGTAGTATCTCCAAGGTACTTTCCACAGAGGTTGCGCTAGTTTGCAGTCCCACCAGCAGTGCACGCGTGTTCCCATCTCTCCGCATCCACGCCAGCGTTTGTTGTTTTGGAGCATTTGTTGATAACGGCCATTCTCACCGGAGTTAAGTGATATCTCATTGTGGTTTTTTTGATTTGCATTTCCCTGATGGTTAGAGATGCTGAGCATTTTTTTTTCGTATGCTTGTTGGCCATTCTTCTGTCTTCTTTTGAGACGTTTCTGTTCATGTCCTTTGCCCACTTTTTAATGGGGCCGTTTGATTTTTTTTTTTTCTTGCTTATTTTCCTGAGTGCTAAATAGAGTCTAGTTATCAGCCCTTTATCGGAGGTATAGCTTGCGAAAATTTTCTCCCATTCTGTGGGTCGTCTGTTTGCTCTCTGACGGTTTCTTTGGCTGTGCAGAAGCTTGTTGATTTGATCAGGTCCCATTTGTTTATTTTTGTTGCTGCTGTGATTGCCTCTGGGGTCCTCTTCATAAATTCTTTGCCCAGGCCAATGTCTAGAAGGGTATTTCCAACGTTTTCCTCTAGAATTCTAATAGTTTCATGCCTGAGGTTCAAGTCTGTTACCCATCGTGAGTTGATTTTTGTGAGAGGTAAAACGTGTGGGTCCTGCTTCAGCCTTCTACATGTGGCTATCCAGTTTTCCCAGCACCGTTTATCGAATGAGGATCGTTTTCCCCAGTGCATGCTTTTGTCTGCTTTGTCCCAAGATTAGTTGGCTACATGAGGATGGTTATATATCTGGGTTCTCTGTTCTGTTCCACCTTGCCCACTTTTTAATGGTTTTTTTTTTTGTTGTTGTTTGTTTGTTTGTTTTTTTCTTGCTGGTTTGCTTGAGTTCTTTGTAGATTCCGGTTATCCGCCGTTTATCGGATGCACAGCATGCGAATATTCTCTCCCATCCTGTGGGTTGAGCCAACGGTACCCCTTAGGCTGGCCAGGACCCCAAGACCTCCTTCCGGTCTGTGTAGCAGGGGGGTCTGGCTGGCGTGTGCCCGGCTGTGTCTGGGGACAGAACGCTGGGGCAGAAGGTCAGGACGCCTTGGTCCTGCCCCCCAGAGAAACCGACGGCGGCTGCTGTGAACAGCAGTTCTGACGTTCGAGCCTCGTGAGGGACCAGACAGCCACACGCACCCTGTATGTGGCGTGGACATTGTGAGACACGCCTGAAGGGGGTTTCAGAGCAGGCGATGAGGGGAGGTGTGGACACCACGCAGCTGCCAACCACCCCCGACGCCAGCTCTGATGGCGCCCGCTTGGCGTCTGATTCAACGTGGCCCAGAGAGGGTGGGACGCTTGCCCTGGGAGGCACAGGCCGGGCAGTCGGCCCGGGGGGCGCTGCAGCCGTCGTGGAAAGCGAGTTCCTCCTTGAAAATCGCTGTTTCCAGTGACACGAGTGGATCTACCATTGGATCCAGCAATCCCACTACTGGGCATCTACCCAAAAGATCCAACGACACTCTACAAAAAAACATGCCTGCACTCGCATGTTTATAGCGGCACAGTTCGCAATTGCAGAGATGTGGAAACAACCCAGGTGCCCATCGATTCACGAGTGGATTAATAAAATGTGGTCTGTGTACACCACGGAGTACTACTCAGCTCTAAGAAACAACGGTGATCTAGCACCTCTTGTATTTTCCTGGTTGGAGCTGGAGCCCATTCTACTAAGTGAAGTATCCCAAGAATGGAAAAACAAGCACCACATGTACTCACCAGCAAACTGGTATTAATTGATCAGCACCTAAGTGGGCACATAGGAACTACAGTAATTGGGTATTGGGCAGGTGGTCGGGTATATGCATACATAATGAGTGAGACGTGCACCGTCGGGGGGATGGTCACGCTTGAAGCTCAGACTTGTAGGGGGATGGGGGGAGTCAAGGGCATTATTTGAAAGTTTAAAATTTGCACCCCAATATTATGATGAAATAGCAAAAAAAAAGAAGAAAAAAAAAAAAAGAAAATCGCTTTTCCCCATTTGATGTTCTTCCTCACAGCTCCCACGGGCTGGTGCCCGATAAAGGTGACGGCTGTGGCTACCCTCCCACCACGGCCACCCCCAGTTCCCCAGCCATGCACCCCTCAAACGGACAGGGCCCTTGCAGAAAGGATGAACCCCGTCTTGGGTTTGGAGCACAGAGAGTGCCACGACGCTCGCTTTGGGGGTGGCGGAGAAATGACAAGATACCCAGGGCTTGGGGTCCCTTCTGTTAGCGCACGGCGCCAGTGGGATGGAGGACAGGACAGGATGACCAAGCCACCTGAGGAAATGGAGGCGGGTCCCACGGGGCAGGCGTCTCCACGTCCCGAGAGCCGCCCCCAAATCCCGGTGACCCGCTGGTGCTCCACGAATGTCCGCGTCCGTGTGGGCTGCTCGTGAGTCTCCAAAGCTGTGGGTCTGGTGGCCACGCTCCCTGGCCGCGCCTGCACAAACCCCACCCAGCACGCGTGAATTTCCCCCCCGTTGACCTGGGAAGGTTTGGGGTCAGGGTGGTGGTCTCCCCGTGGCTCGTGCTTGTTCTGAATTTGGGCGCACCTTGCTGCTTCTGCTTCTGAGCCTGCAGCTGTGCGCCGTCCACATGATGGAGTTCGTGCGTGGGGAGGTTTTGGCCAGCAAGACGGCTCGCTGAGGGGCAGGGCTGGCGCCGCATGGCCGTATGGTCGAGTGGTCTCTTGTCCACTTGGCGTATGCGTGGTGGTTTGCACGCAATCCAGCCACACAGCTCAGCAGCTCCGGCAGGTGGGCTCAGAGGATCCTCCCAGAATATTCCGGTAGGGAAAGACGTCATTCATTACAGTCTCCTCCTCCTCTTCCTTCTCCGTCTCCTCCTCTTCCTCCTCCTTTTTTTTTTTTTTTTTTTTTTTTTTTTTTTTTACTAAAAATCTTTATTTCCAATCAGCCACTGTAGGTATAATATAAGAAATTTAAGGGGCACCCCAGTTACATGTTGAAAATAGTTCATTGGAGAATAATCCGCAACGCAATACGTTACGCCAGATTCTCAAACTAAAGCCCTTGTTTTTTTTTTTCCTTTTCCCAGAAAGAGAAATAGAGGCATGATCAAAGTACCAACAAGCCATTTGGGTTCAATGGGATTCATTTGGATACTTAGATGATTTTTCTGGGGCGGGGGGGACGCTATTCAAAGGCACAGTGTCGGAAAAAAATCGGCATGCGTGGGCTATCCTCAGGAATCAAGGTCAGGTAAGGTGAAAAGTGACTTTAAGAGAGGAAAGGTAAAAAGAAAGAGTGCATTTCGGAGTTAATTCCGGCAGCAAAGAGATGTGTCCGTCCAGTACCATGACGGATCTGGAAAAGCCAGCGTTTTTCAACGTGCAGATCGTTCTTTCGCAGAGTAACTTCGCTTTTTCCGTGCCTTGTGAACTGAGTTCGAGTAGCTAAATAGTTCACAGCCCGGGAGACAAGGACGGGGCGAGGGTGGGAAAAATATCAGTGCCACGCTGTGTCTCCTGTCCTTGCCTTTTCTGAGACGTGAGAACGCCGGAGAAACGGGGGAAAAGAAAAATCACCCCGGAAATAGTTCTGGCTTATCATTTCAGCAACGCGCGTTATGCCTCGGCGAAACGACAAGGGGAATGTCGCGGTGCCGTCAGAGCAGGCGTAACCGATGATTGGGACGTTGTGTCCACGTTTATTCCTGCCGCGGCCGTTCGCCGTGTGAATTAAAGAGTGGCAATGCCCGCAAGGGCTTGGAAGTCCCTTCGACGTCTCCATTCTTGAAGTCACAGATCGTAAATAAAACGCGTAAGGGTAAGTCTTTTTCCCCCTCTGGATGAGTGTCTCTAGGCGTCGTCACCAGAAATCCTAAAAGGAGTTGAATCGTGCCGTATTGCACCGGAGCGCGCTGTGATTTCCTCATCCGTGTTACGCGGCGTGCAGTAGGGACCGTGCAACATCGAACCTTTCGGGACTGGCGTTTTGACCTGGTGCAGACCTCCATAGGTATGTCCGAGTGGTTGCTTTTTTGTTGTCGAGCAGGATTCCGCGAGGTGCAGGTTCCATACTTTGTTTTTCCGTGCGTCCGAAGCAAAACATCTGAATGTTTTCCAGTTTGGGCCTATGATGAATAAAACGTCGGCAGGCATTTGTGCCCAGGTATTTGTGTGAGCATAAATCTTTCCTTTTTTTTTTTTTCTGGAATAAATGCCAAGGAGTGCAATTTCTGGGTTATGTAGTAGTGGCATGTTGCATTTTTTTTTTTTTGAAGAAACTGCGCAGTTGTGTTCCTGAGTTGATGTTACAATTTTACATTGTACAATCCCGCCAGCAGTGCACAAGTGATCCAGTTTCTCTCTGTCCTCACCAGTGTTGCGTTTGTCACAGTTTTTATTTCTTATTTTATTTTAATCATTCTGATAGGCGTACAGTGATATCTCTTTTTGGTTTTAATTTGAATTTCCCTAATGACTAATTATGCTGAACATCTGTTGAGTTTTGAGTAAAATTTCTATGTATTCTCTATACTAGTATTTTATCACATGGTTTGCAAATATTTTCTGTAGCATTTACGGATTTACACATAAACTCTGTAAATTGCTTGTCATGCTTTTAACAGGCTGCCTTGACAGAAGTTCTGTTTGTTATTTTTTTTTTTCCCTGTTCTGGGTCACGCTTTTGGAGTCGAATCTAAAAACTAGTCTTTGCCTAGCCCTATATCCCAAAGATTTTATGTTGTTTTTCCCTCCAAGTTTTACATTTTACCTTTAAGCCCGTGATCCATTTTCGGTTATTTTTTTGTATAAGATATGAGACTTAGTTCGAAGTTCATTTTTCTTTTCTTTTTTAGCCTACAGATGAGCAGCTGCTTACCACCATATGTTTTTCTCTTCCATTGAATTGCTTGTACACCTGGGGTCAAAGGTAAGTTGGGAAAACCTGTGTGGGCCTTTTTATGACTTCTCCATTCTGTTCCATTGATCTATGTGTCTATCTCTCCGCCAATACCAGACACCTATCGAAATTACCTGGCGGCTGTTGCTACTTAGTGTCTTCAGGTCACATAGACTATTTCTTCTCACTTTCTTCTTCCTTTCTAAATTGCTTTAGTTCTTCTAGTTTTTCTTTGCCTTTCCGTCTATACTTTATAACAATCTTGTCTGTATCTTTTAAAAAGTTGCTAATATCTTGATAGCAATCGTCGTAAACCTGTATATCAATTTGGAGAGAGATGGCATTGTTATTATGTTGAGCCTTCCGATCCATGAGCATGGTATGCCTTTCCATTTATTTAGAGCTTTGATTCCTTCCATCGGCACTTTAATGCTTCTTCAAATGTTGGGAAGTAGAAACTGTCTGTTGACACAGGGTTTCAGCTCCTCAGATGTTGGGAAAATATGATTGAGGAATTAGTGAGATGTGGCTCATAAGACCACTATTTTATTGTATAATCCAATATTGCTATATTAAAGACAGAAACAGGAGTTTGCAGGGTTTTGCCCTGAAGGGATGTGTGGACTCAATGGTTCACTTATCAGAGGCTGCTATCATGGGAGAGCTCTCAAATCTCTCCGGTAGGGATGTTTTCCAAAAAAAGGCT